>BQNB010036527.1:0-50060 GCA_026074375.1 Tanacetum coccineum | reverse complement strand
ACGTTTACAATTTTAAGCAAACACGTACAATTCAAAAAGGTACATTGTGAATTTATTGATGTCGTCAATGATTTGAAAACACAGGGTGTTATACTTTATGCCAAAAGTCCCTCATTATCATGGACCATTAATCACTTTTGGGTGAACGCGAATATTGTGGATAGATCTATCGGGATTTGATGAATCCTGTTTGTGTTAGCCGGATAGGTAACCAAACACACTATATTTAAATTTCATAGGTATATGGCAAGTACCTACACCGAGGGCCTTTATCTCTATATATATATCACATCATTTTGGGTATATATATACACTAGTCAGTTTGTGTGCCATGAGCTTAGACCAGACAAGACCAGACAAGACCAAACAGACCAAACAAGACAATAACACAGTAATACACTGTTACTACAATAATTACATTCGTTGTAATTATACAAATAATGTGTATATAATAACGTGACCCAAGATCATAACAATACCATTTTCATAATAATTATGTCTGTATAATTATTACACTATGACTTGTATTCAAACTGTTTATCATACCTATGAATTTCACTCAACCTTTGTGTTGACTTTTTAGCATGTTTATCTCAGGTTATTGAGCAATATATGGCACGGAGTGGCATGGACTCGAAGATGGCTAAAACTTGTTATCATTCACAATGTATGTAACTAGATTTTGGGACCTACCTTTGTAAAAACTCTGATTTGAAATGAATGATAACATATCTTTTAAATAAACGTCTCTTTTGGGTCATTTTCTACGATTATGATTGTTGTATACATGAAGTAATACCCCAGATTAGCTTCCGCTGCTATATTGTAAAAATGGGGGTGTTACAGCTGTACTTAAATCCAGTCGCGTTCCTAATGCTTTCTGTAGTGATTGCCATAATCGTGATGTGAAATGACTGTCACGATCAGATATAATTGACACAGGCACACCGTGCCTTGCTACTATCTCATTGATGTATAGTCTTGCCAACTTTTCTATCTTGAAATCTTCGTGGACAACTAGGAAATACGCAAATTTGGTCAGTCGATCGACTATGACCCAAATCGCGTCATGTCCGCTATAGGTTCTCGGTAATTTCACTATGAAGTCCATAGTGATATTCTCTTATTTCCACTCGGGAATCTCTGGCTGTTGCAGCAATCCCGAGGGTTTCTGGTGTTCTGCTTTGACTTTAGAGCAAGTCAAGCACTTACTTACATACATAGCGATATCTTTCTTTATTTTGGGCCACCAATACAAGTCTCGTAGATCATAGTACATCTTGTCTTCTTCAGGATGCACATAATACTTTAAAGTATGGGCTTCTTTCATTATCAATGTTCTCAAATCGCTATAAACTAGCACCCAAATCCTTTTAGCAACATACAATCCACCATCTTCTTTTCTCTCGAACTGTTTGTCCAATCCTTTTGAAATGGGGATTCTAGTAGTACTAGTACTACCCCTATTGTTGAAAAAATTGATAAAATGGAAAGACTTATTATTGATGGGTGGCTACCCTTATGGATTATGAGGGTAAACCATTAACAAGGGTTGATCCTTTGGGTGATCATGATAGTGAGGATGAAGTTGCATCGGTTGAAAACGACATGGCTAATTCTGGATTAAAGGATGTTGGCTATGGTACTAATACTCTATTGAAACAAAGTAAAGAAGGATTCTTTAAGGGGATGGGAATAACGGGTTATGACCATCTAAAACGATGATGATGTAGGACAAGGCCTAGGAGATCTCTTATAAATTCCAGATATAATGGTGATAATTTTGGATATTAAAGTTTCCGAGTTCGTAAGATAGAAATAGTATTTTGTTTCTCTTCTTTTACAGGCTAGCTACATCTTTGATCGTGTGTGCATGCCTTGTTGGTTTATGACTTTTGGTGAAAGTTAGAAGGTTCCTACCCTATATCATTCTTTATCCTAACCGTTGGTTAAATTCGAATGGGGATGTAATCGAACACACATGTCTATTCCGTCGTTACGGCCATGTATGTGTGCTTCAGCTGCCTTGTTGGAGTGGTACTTCTGGTGAAAGATTGTAGAATGATCAACCCTAAGCCTTAAAACAAAAACCCATATTTACCCTTATAAACTTGTTACTCCTTAGCTATAGTGGTAGAGATGTGTATCCTTGCCAAGCCTAAGATAGAATACTCGTCACGATCGAGCAATTGAGCGAATTAGTTACATGTTAGCACATAGATTAGTTGAGTGATTTGAGTGTTTTCATCTTCCTATTTCGTGAGGTGTTTGGTTGTGTACTTGTAATAGATCAAATAAATGCTTAAACGGAAAAATTCTTAGGGATACATTTTCATAAACTTCTAAAGGCTACTTGAGGAAAAGTAGGATTCAAGTGGGGGGATATTTGATGACATCAAATAACGTCACTTTTATAGCATCATTTATCCCATGTAATTAACCTATTTTGTATAATTATTGCAAAGAATTGTTACTTAATCGTTTGTATTTGAGAATTGCAGTAATTATGGAGTACTTGGTGAAAGTTAACTAAAAGGCACGCATTCTGGAGCTTAAACAAAGATATTTGAAGATTACTGTTTTGACAACCAATATGTCGTATCCATCAAGGAAGATATGGCGTATATGTGCCTGCACTCACCAAAGACCACGAAGGAAACAAGATCTCACACGCCGTATCTAGGAAGACCAATACGCCGTATTCAAACCATATGAAAATAAAATATTTTGGAAGATATCAAACGTGGTCCTTACTCCAAGAAACCCCGACACGCCGTATCTAAGACTTTGAATACGCCGTATCGACCATATTCTAGACCCTATAAATAGAAAACTCAAAAACGAGTTTTAAATGTGCTAAATCATATTCTCGATACCTAAACCATAAAAGTCGATTTTCAAAGGATAAAAAGAGCAGAAGAGGTCAAGCAACGCGATTAATTCCAAAGGAAGCAACGTGTAATTTCTTATACTCTTGTAATCGTTCAGTTTTTGGTATCATTCGTTAACTCGGTTAGTTTACCTTGGCTAAATCATTACTTTTGTATTAATTATGACGTTTGAAGGCTAATAGCTTCAGGTATTAGCCATTATTATGAAGATCTTAATGTTTGGTTTGTTTATCTTTATTTCTTAATTTATCGTTGAATTGCTTGTTTATGTTTATCAATTTATACTTGTTTGCGTGCTTTTATATGCGACCTATCATTCAACTGAATATAGTGATACGGACCAAGTAATCTAGATGCTAGGGTAGCTCTCCTTATAGTGATTTATACATCTAGACCAATAGGATCACAATTAATGACCTATCTTTGCCCTTAGATTCTGAGCTTAGTTGAGCCATAAGGTGACCTTGGTATCAACAAGTACATTCTCGATGAATTGGTAAAGACTCGGTTAGTGGACTACTAGTGTATGAATTGCCATTAAGCAGTAAGTGGGTAAAGTCTCTATCAGCTAGGGTTTAACAAGATCACCATTGCTTTAATCCCTAAGATAGATTATAATCAGCAAATAAGGATGCTTTATGCGAATGCGTTTAATTGTAATAGAATTTTACGTGTCTAGGTCTTAGGAAGAAGTACCGCCTAAGTCTTAAGAATGATATGCCGCCTCGAGATAAATAATCATTGCACTAAATAAACAAACCAATGTTTTGATTGGATTATTAATGGTTAATACAGTTTTCTTATATTTAACTAGACCGCTCTTTTATCTTCTATTAATTTGCTTGCGTGTGTTTTAGTGTCTTGAATTGATTTTGGTCACCACTAAACCCATACTAGTCTCTTAGACTGAAACCCCCCTTATCCATTAGATCTAGGATTAACATAGGTTTAGCATAGGTTTAACTATATTAGACTAACTTAGATTAGAAAAACCAAAGTATTAATAATTTAAAAGTGTTCATCGCTCTTAGTGATCGACACCCTACTTACCATAAAACTCCCACCGACCGGGTACACTGTCCGTTAAAGTGTTGTTTTTGATTAAGTCGGCAAAATATAAATTTAAAACTTGAATCATAATTTACAACCACACAACGACACGTCAAGTTTTTGGCGCCGTTGCCGGGAAATGGGAATTAATCTTGATTTTTATTTGATATTTTGCTTTTTAGCATTAGATTAGATTATATCTAATCCTTATGATTAGTGTAATTTAGATTAGTGTATAATTCTATATATTTTCTTGTATATTTGTGTGTTTATTTGTTTGAGTGTTTTAATTATTTTCTCTAATACACTGTTATGGTCTATAACTCGATACGGCATGTCCACTTCAATTGAATACGGCATATCGAACTTTCTATCCAATACAGCATATTCGTTCAAAAAGATTGATATGGTGTATTCACTTCCATTGAATATGGCGTATTGACTATCTGATACAGTAACAGATCTGGTTTTTCGCATTTAATTTTCGTATATATGTGTATTCTTTCTCCTGAGCCTATCCTACTAATTGTTTATCCCTTGTTTTAGGTAGTGCATGAGAAGAAGTTCGAATACGGAACTATTTACACCTTTTAAGGATCCGGAACGAGAATTTCGATCATCTAGAAAGCACTTCAAGACATTAAGTCTTGACGAATCGAGATCGCCTGATTTCGATCTATTTTTTGACCAAGATGAATATTCGGAGGAAAAAGTTACAGAAACAATGGCGAAAACTATGGAACAATACATGAGCAAAACTCGAGTCGATTATGGATCGGGAATTGCTAGGCCTAAGATCGAGGACAAGGATAATTTTGAACTAAAAGGCCAATTTCTCAAGGAACTATGAACCAACAATTTCAGCGGTTTGGATCATGAAGATGTGAACGAACATATTGAGAAAGTCCTTAAGATTGTGGATTTATTCCACATCCATAATATAACTATGGACCAAGTGATGCTTAGAGCCTTCCTTATGTCCTTAACTGGAGCCGTAAGTCGTTGGCTAAGAAACAAACCATCTAGTTTGATTACAACTTGGGAAGATCTAAAGATAAAGTTTCTAAGCAAATATTGCCCACCTGCTCGTACTGCAAAGAAAATGGAGGAGATCAACAACTTTCAGCAATAACCGGATGAAAACCTCTATCAAGCTTGGGAGCGATTTAAGAATCTCTTGATGAAGTTGTCCTCAATACTATTTAACAGAAAATACTGGAGGTATCTTGTTTATAATGGATTAGTTGTTCAACAGACAAATTACTTGATTCAAGAGAGCCATACATCAAAGATTTCATGCTGATGCCGAAAATAAACCATTAGAAATAGTTGTAATACTCTCAAAAATGGCACATGGAACATGTCGTAGGGGACGCCAAAAGTTACTGAACTTATGACAGATTAGCAACAATACAAGCACAACTCAACAATCTTGGAAGAGAAATCAAGAAAGTAAATGAAAAAGTTTATGTGTGCTCGGTAGGATGTGAACAGTGTAAAGGTCTCCACTACACCAAAGATTTTCCACTCAAGGAAGAAGGGAAACCCCTCGAAGAAGCTTACTACACTCAATTTGATGCACCTTTTCAAGGAGGGGGATATTATGCAACTGCTCCAGGGTTCTCCCAAAGAAACAATGCGAATCCTTTATACCGAGAACGAAGGCAATATATGGAAGAAACCCTAAGCAAGTTTATGAGTGAATCAACAAAAAGACATGAGGAGAACTCCAATTTGATCAAAGAGATCCGAGCCTCAACGGATGCTGCCATAAAAGAACCAATGAGCATCAATTAAAACTTTAGAGATCTAAATCGGGCAAATGAGCAAGGTCCTACAAGAAAAAGGATTTGGAAGTTTACCGAGCTCAACTGAAACTAACCCGAGAGACCATGTCAAGTCGATCTCAACTATTGTTGAAGTTGATTCATACCCGATACGCCGTATGGGATCCTCCCAATACGTCGTATCCACTGGACAGAACCTTACACCGATGTACAAGACAAAACAAACGAAAATTCTATTTCCAAGTCGTTTGAATGGTTTCTATTGTAAAGAAATGAAGGGATCATATGGACCACAATTCTTGGAAGCTTACTCTGTAGCTTCACATATCAATAATTCCATACCCAAAAAAGAGAAAGACCTAGGGAGTTTCACTTTACCTTGCTTTATTAATAATGTTTGCTTTGATAATGCCCTTGCTGACTTAGGAGCTAGCGTTAGTGTTATGTCTCTCTCGACCTACCTTAACTTAGGATTAGGCGAATTAGCTCACACTAAGTTAACAGTTTAATTAACAGATAGGACTGTGAAATATCCAAAAGGAATTGCTAAAAACGTGCTAGTAGGTATTGGTAAATTTGTTTTCCCCATAGATTTTATCATTCTTGATATGCTCGGGGATATCAAAGTGCCCTTGATCCTCGGAAGACCATTTTTGTCTACCGCCCGTGCTAAGATTGATGTTTTCAAAAAAAAGATTACTTTGAGAGTTGGGGAAGAGAAAATAATTTTCAAAAGTGTTAAACCTGCTAGTAGTTTAATTAAGAGGGTCTACATGTTAGGTTTGAGAGAAAGAATGGAACTTGATTTAGAAGCTAGGCTAATGAGAGAGACTTTAGTGTTGAATAGATCATTAGACTCTTTCTTTGAGGATTACATAGAACTAAATGATCTTAATACACCATTAGAGCTTAGGAGAGATCAAGTTGATAATTTAATGCCTACCATTGAGGAAGGTGAGGTAGTTGAGGAATTTAGAGCTAGGAATGATGCTAGAATGGTTAGTAAAGTTTTTGGATATCCTAGTGATTGCGACCATGATAAGAAGATCTGTATTGATTGTGCCCACAGCTTGAAGTTCTCTTGCATGATAGGTTTTGAATTTTTACACGCTAATTTTTTCCCTATCTTGTACGTAAATGTAATGTCTAAAAAGTTTCATAATTCTATAATGAAGGACAAATTGGAATACAAGGGAAACAATGTAGTTGGAGCCTTAATGAAATACCTATCTTTGTTGGAACTTTTTCTATCTTAATAGATTTTGCAGTTTTAGAAGATATGGATGCTTATCGTGATGAAGGAATGGGTGATGTTATTTTTGGCAAACCGTTTTTAAGAGAAGTTGGAATTAAACCAAAACGATTTGAAGGAATGATTACCATTCACAATGGTAATGAAGAAGTAACTTACCAAATGGTACGATATCATCTGAGATTTAAACACCACACTAATGAACAATGCAACAAGATCCCACCATTACTGAAGGTAAGTGTAGAAGATAAGATAAATGAGATCTCACACTCGTACCAAAAGCTCAAGAGTTTCTACAAGGGGGTCTTAAACTTTGGACCCGAATATGTCTGAGATGCGAAGATGGAAGAATGGCTCACACGCGGGCACATTAACGTGCATGAGATGGGATGAAAAAAAGCTGAGAAAAAAAGTCTAAATTAAAGACTTCGATGTAAACAAAAGTGCTTCCCCGAAGACAACTCGGATTGTTATTTATTTTTATCGAGTCTGTCTTCCCAGACATCAATATGGCGTATCTGCTCCATACCATACGGCATATTGAATGTTTGGACGTTATCAGTCCTTTATTTTTATGCAACTTTAAACTTTATTGTCAGTTCTGTCAATACGGCGTATTCATGCACATGATACGGCGTATTCGATAGACTGACGCATATTTAGATACTTTTTACATGTTTCTATATGGCGTATTCCAGTTTATAGATACGGCGTATTGATTTCCTGTAAGTTTATTTAGCTTATTTAAATTAACCGTAGATACCTGAGATAGGAATGCATCGTTCTTCCTATAATTTGCACAGGACCTTGCTAAAAGAAAAGAAATCAACAATGTTGGTGGAGAATCTACGATCTAAAATTTTTGAAGTGTTGGAGTCTTAAAACTTCAAGACAGCTGTTCAACACATTCTTGCTCATAAACTCAACTTGAAGAATCTACCGAGCAAAATATCAAGGGAGTTTCTCATTCTAATTCTTTTAAATTCCCGTATTTAATGTTTTATCTATACAACGAGGACGTTGTATAATCCAAGTGGGGGAATGGGAATTAGAATGATATTTGTCCTATTTTTCACATTAAAATGCTTAAATTATGCTTAAATTTTAAAAAAATTCAAGCATACTTTTGTGAAATTACTTGATACATAACCTACACACAATAACCCTTATTAGATATTGTGAGGATTTAAACTTATCTGTTTCCAAATTTTTACCCAAATTCCACAAAATATGAGTGTTTCGGTGATGTTGTAGACTTTAGAAGTTGGCTTGGTATATCTATTCGAGACCACAATAATGAGTACTATGGATTTAGATGGAGTGACTTGTTTAAATTAGTAATATTTTAGGATTACACCCAAAAAGCCTTTATATGTTGTTTTATTAACTAACTACACTAGTTAGTTAATCCTCGTATAAACCCTTTGTTTACTCTCATCCTAAGAGTAAGATAACACTATAAAAACCAATAGAGCCAATCCTTTAGGAATTACACCAACTATCTATTTTGTTACACCTTTACACCTTAGCCAACCTTGTTAGATTATGTCCATTTATTAGTTGCTAGTTGCTTAAAGTGTAAAGTATGTATTTCCCGAGTCTTGTATCATTTTTCTATCTTTGGTACGGTTGGGAAGAAATTTGCACATTGCAAATATAAATGTATAAAGTAGTCAAAACTCATGTATTTTTACTACCAACACAATTATTGGTACGTCATAAGAATGAAGAATTACGAAGGAATATTCTGGAGTTATTATGATCGTGAAGATGGTGAAATTACATCGAGTTTCATAGTATAGTGTAGTGAATAAAAAAATCGAAAAAATTAGAAAAATCGCAACAAAAAAAGAGGAGGAAAGTTTGAAGATAATCGTTTCGCAAAAGCTTAGACCGAAGGAATTATATGAAGGATCGATTATTTGTTGATACGTCTTATAAGTCAACGATGTAGAGTATTGTATAAAGTGGAAGATATCGCCACTTATCTTGTAAAAGTATGTAAAGTATGGGATGATTGGAAAGTTGACCGTTACGGGAACGCCAACTTTGGTTGTTGTTTTTGATCTATGATCAAGACGTTTGTAAAGAGTTGTGTCTTTATCATGGTAACGGTCGAGGAAAAAGTGCGAATGAGGATGTGTACGAGCATGCATGTCTATTCTGTCGTTACGTCCATGTATGCATGTCTCATCTGCCTTGTTGGTTTATTACTATTGGTGAAAGTTAGAAGATCCCTACCCTATATCATTCTTCATCCCAACCCTTGGTTATACTCGAATGAGGATGTGATCAAACACACATGTCTATTTCATTGTTACGGCCATATATGTGTGCTTCAGCTGCCTTGTTGGTGTGGTACTTTTGGTGAAAGATTGTAGAATGATCAACCCTAAGCCTTATAATAAAAAACCATTTTATTTTATAAACTTATTTAATCCTTAGCTCTAGTAGTGGAGATGTGTATCCTTGCCAAGCTTGTGATAGAATACTCGTCACGACCGAGCAATTAAGCGAATTAGTTACATGTTACTACATAGATTAGTTGAGTGATTTGAGTGTTTTCATCTTCCTATTTCGTGAGGTGTTTGGTTGTGTACTTGTAATAGATCAAATAAATGCTTAAATGGAAAAAATACTTAGGGATACATTTTCATAAACTTCTAAAGGCTACTTGAGGACAAGTAGGATTCAAGTGGGGGATATTTGATGACATCAAATAACGTCTATTTTATAGCATCATTTATCCTATATAATTAACCCATTTTGTATAATTATTGTAAAGAATTGTTACTTAATCGTTTGTATTTGTGAATTGCAGTAATTATGTAGTACTTGGTAAAGATTAACTAAATGACACGCATTCTAGAGCTTAAACAGAGATATTTGAAGATTACTGTTCTGACGACCAATACGCCGTATCCATCAAGGAAGATACGATGTATCTGTGCCTGCACCCTCACCAAAGACCACGAAGGAAACAAGATCCAATACGCCATATCTAGAAGAAGGATATACGCCGTATTCAAGCTATATGGAAATAAAATATTTTGGAAGATATCAAATGTGATCCCTACTCCAAGAAACCCCTGATATGTCGTATCCAAGACATTGGATACGCCATATCGATCATATTCTAGACCCTATAAATAGAAAAATCAAAAACAAGTTTTAAGTGTGCTAAATCATATTCTCGATACCTAAACCACAAAAGTCGATTTTCAGAGGAGAAAAAAAGCAGAAGAGGTCGAGCAACGCAATTAATTCCATAGGAGACAACGTGTAGTTTCTTGTACTCTTGTAATCGTTCAGTTTTTGGTATCATTCGTTAACTCGGTTAGTTTACCTTGGCTAAATCATTACTTTTGTATTACTTATGATGTTTGAAGGCTAATACCTTTGGGTATTAGCCATTATTATGAAGATCTTAATGTTTGGTTTGTTTATCTCTATTTCTTAATTTATCGTTGAATTGCTTATTTATGTTTATCAATTTATACTTGTTTGCATGCTTTTATATGCGACCTATCATTCAACTGGATATAGTGATACAGACCAAGTAATCTAGATGCTAGGGTAGCTCTCCATATAGTGATTTATACATCTAGACCAATAGGATCACAATTAACGACCTATCTTTGCCCTTAGATTTTGAGCTTAGTTGAGCCATAAGGTGACCTTGGTATCAACAAGTACGTTCTCGATTAATTGGTAAAGACTTGGTTAGTGGACTACTAGTGTATGAATTGCCATTAAGCAGTAAGTGGGTTATAACAACCCACAATTTTCCTCTATGTAATTATTCATCTATTAATTAGATGAAATTTTCATCAGTGCAATTTCCATCTATTAAATTAGATGCAACCATTTTCATGGAAAGATTTTTGCTTATTCCATCCATAATGTAACGTAACTTACATTACAAAAGTAAATGAGCTCACGCAACCTTCCAATGCCAATTTCATCAACGTTTATAGCAAGTAAACGTTATAATATGTCAAGCAATATGTTTTAAACTCCATTTTTACCATACGTTATCTATTTAACGTATAATTCAAAATGTTATTATAAAACGGACTTTATACGTTAACGTTTATAACAAAACCCTAACTATATGTAATGTTTACATTCAAAATAAAGGTACAAGCCTTCAAGGCATGTGTACAAGTGATCAATACATAATATTTGAATTACTTTTTCCCTCCAAAATCAATGTACAACTCATTTGAGCTCATTGTACAATCCGACTAAGCATAAAATTCAAATGATGCCATTTTCCCACCAATTTCTTTTGAGATTTTGTACAATCTATATAACACAAGTTACAAGTACTCAAATACATCAGACGTAAACATATTTCCCTCTCTAATCCTAACCCTAGCTCGGCTAAAAACTAAAAACCAAACCCGAAAACCCTAATGAACCCGTCACCCCCTCACTAGCTCGAACCAAGTTTAAACCAAGCAACCACCCTTCTCCATGACACACCACCTTGCTAGGCTCCTTTCACCTACTTGTCACCACCTTGTCACCACCAAGCAACCACTCTACCACCTCCATCACCACCTTGGACTCCAATAAACCACTTGTCATCTCCTTTATAAACCGTACCCTTCACCACCACCTTACACCTCTCCATACTACTTTCCTAGCTTCCATTAGTTGCTACTAGCCCTCCTTAGTCATGTTATCTAGTCGTTGGCTACTACTCCACTCAATATTCTTGGCCTCCAATCCATTCGAGCCTATAAATAGCCGAACACAAACACACCTTCATAATTTACCATTTAAACTGAAAACAATCTCAAAGTTATGATCTAGCCAAGCTAAGGAATGTTAAGAAAGAAGTTTAAGCCACTAGAGAAGCCAAGGTATAAGATAAAAGGATCCTTGATTCATCTCCTAAAGTTTTTGAGTTATATTTGCTCATTTTGACCCATTTCACCCAATCGTGTGCTTGTAAGTCTCTAAACTTGTTCTAAAAGTTCTTATTATGTTATAGAGCATATATAAGCTATGATTTAACTATTTGAATAAGCTAAACACTTTTGGAAAACCCTTAAACCAAGCCGAGCCCTAATCGAACCATTTTGAAACCCTAATTCATGCGAAACCCTTAAATAAGTTAGCTTAAGCTTATTCTAATCTTAATAAAGATACTATGTACTTTCATGATCACATGAGTTAAGCCCCTAAAATCCTAAGCCCACTCTTTTGGTTTTCCTAAACCAAACGCACCCTTTTTAGAGTTTTCGAGCTCATAAGCCCTTTTCACAAGCTATAAGCTTGTTAAAGCTTGTAAATCCAACTTATTTTAGCTTATAGTAATAAGCTATAACCTGCAAAATACTTTCGAGATTGAAAAATACAACTATTATGAATTTTGGACCTGATATTGATAAGCTACAGTGACTGCAAAACTAAACTGGATTCGAAAAATGCAAAGTGTATGGTTTTTGGACTTAAATCGCAAAACATTTCATGCAAAGGGGTATATATTGTAAATTTTGAAAATATTAAACTTTTGGGCCAAAAATGTAATTATCCTAAAGTTAAACTTCAGGAGTTTGTTTTGTCATACTTGAAAGTTAAAAGTTTAATGTTTTATAAATATAATTAAAGGGTTAAATTGTAAATTAATATATACCAAGGGTATATATTGTCATTTTAGTATTCTCAAAGTTATAAAATTTAATATTTTTATATTAATTATAAAAATAAATTTAAATATTAGTATAAGACTTGATTTTATTAAAACCCGACACATTTGTCATTATCATTCATCGATCAAAACACTATAAAAGAGTTATGTTATATATTTAACATAAATTATCATCCGCTAGCTTTTGAAGAAACTCAAAAAGATAAAATCTTATCATTTAATCTATAACGTATCACGTTACTAGGGAGTTTTCCAAGTGAGGGGTTTCATTTGGGTAGACGTTTTTTGAACGAATTTGCTGGATTTGGCGATTTAAAAGTGGCGTCCTAGCTCCTCAAACGTTTACTACATGACCTCTGGATTATGATAGCCCGAACAGTGATACGATGTTTTCACGAACTTATAAAACAAATGAATATTTACGTTAAACTTTATAAAATAAAGTTTGAAATATAAACACTCAAACCAAGACTTGACATATTACCCCAGGTTGCGTGACAAGGCTGTTTACTTCCATTTGAATTAAATTCCAAGTCAATCAACTACCTTGATAAGGTGAGTTCATAGTCCCACCTTTACATGTTTTCCAAACTCTGTGGGGAGATACATGCTATAAATCATAAATACAAGTATTTTTTCCAACTATATGCTATCTTGATATATTA
The DNA here is from genome assembly GCA_026074375.1 of Tanacetum coccineum. Lineage (NCBI taxonomy): Eukaryota > Viridiplantae > Streptophyta > Magnoliopsida > Asterales > Asteraceae > Tanacetum > Tanacetum coccineum. The sequence continues at coordinate 36,753 of BQNB010036527.1, read as the reverse complement.
TTATCTAAGTTTGCCTTCATTGCCAATATTTCTTAATCATGAACCATTAGTCACTTGCAAGTGAACATTAATAATTTGGATAGATCTATTGGGGGTGATGACTCCTGTTGGTGTACCCGTACATGGGGTAACCAAACGCACTATATTTGAGAACAATGGGTAACTTTGGCAAGTTACCTTTACTTAAGGACAATTGTTCCTTCAAGTTGTTAAATTTACTTCGGATGTTAATGTTTGGTTGCATGAACTTAGGGCAATAATACTGTTTTCCATGATAATTGTAAATGCATGCAATTATTACCACTTATGATAACTTGTATTCAACCATCTTGTTTACAAATCTTTGAATTTCACTCAACCATTGTGTTGACCCTTTTAGCATGTTTATCTCAGGTAATTGAGTAAACTATGGCACAGAGTGGCATTGGACTTGAGGAAGTCTAAACTTGTTATCATTCAACTTTTATGTTTTCAATGTATTTTGGGACCTCCTTTGTAAAACTCTGATATGATATTGAATGATAACTAAATTTTCTAAAACGTCTCTTTTGAGTCGTTTTCTATAATTATGACTGTTGATTCATGAAGTTATACCCCAAATTAGCTTCCGCTGCTATATGTCAAATAAGGGGGTGTTACAGATTGGTATCAAGAGCCTAAGGTTATAGAGAACAAGGTTAAAACCTAAACTATAACTACTTTTTCCATCCAAGAAAGTCCTCCGTGCCACTACATTTCCTAAATAATATGTAAAGATACATAACTATTATATTATATATAAATAACTTATGTTATTTTTCCATTGGGTTGTTACACAGTTATGTCTACATCCACCCACCCTATTATCGTCCCATCTGATTATAATGGTGAGGATGCTTTTTCCTTTACACACTCTCTTGACTATACTCCAGCTTCACCAGACTATTTCCCAGCCTCACCGGGAAACACCTCTCCTAGTCCTTCAGATGATTTATCTAAGTATCTTTTGGCCTCGCTAGCCATCTCACCTTTTCATGATGATCCATATATGAAGGTCATGCAAGCATATAATGCTACTAATAATGAATCACCTATTCCACTACCATAAGTTCCTATTGCTCCACCAACTGTTTTGCCTTCATCTCCAGTGTTACCACTATCACCAATGTTTGATCCCCAAGATTTCTTTCTTCCCGAGGAGATTCTGCCATCTCGGAAACGAGTCTGTTCCCGATCATCCTCCTTTACTTCTGCCCTACCTCAAGTATTTGAGATTGGAGAGAATTATCATGGCGCTCCAGACACGTCTTACGCACGTCATGAGGAACAGATCGAGACTATTTTGAATCACTTGATAAGATAGAAGGTCTTGGTAATGGTCGAGTAATCATACAGCAGGATTTTGACAAACTAGAGACCGAACTTCATGAAGCCCGTGCCCAGATTGCTGGATTTTAAAGAAAGCAAATAGGGCATGACGACGAGGTTGTTCTTGCTCGCTTCAGGAGTTCTACTCTAGAGATACTCATTGAGGATATCCAGATTCCCCACCGATCAGATATGAAGAGTCTTCTGGACAATATCCATAAGCTCAAGGGAGGACCACCACCACCAGACTACTAGACTAAATCCTTATCATTTATAGCTTTTGTTAGAATCCAACCACTGGATGTGTGGCATAAATAATGGCACTTGTCAAATTTTGACTATGTAAAATATATAGACAAGTTGTTTATGACTTAATACAGTAGTGATTCCATTATACCTAGATGTTTTATGATACCGATTTATGTTTATCATGGTTGTCTATCCTATGTCCTGTATTATGATTACTTATGTATAGTATGATCCATAATGAGTTATCTAAGTGGTCGCTATATCATACTGAAACCACTGAGAAGTGAACCAGTCCCCGAGAAACCTAATGAGTTAGATGTTTGTTAGAGTGTCCATTCCAAAAGTTTATGTTATATCCTGCAAATTAATATCAACGGATGTGTATTTCTTTGTTAGAACTTGTGCCAAATAAGAATATATCATTGTATGGTTATGTCAAAATTATTTCAATATCACAATGTATGAAAAGTTTAAATTAAAAGACTTATGATATGACTATATCATTATATAGATTCTTATTATGTGTCGTCTTGTAAATGTTGATAGAATGACTCCCAAGAGGACATCAACATCTGCAGCACCACCCATGACTCAAGCCTCCATCAAGAAATTAGTTACTGATAGTGTTTCTGCAGCTTTGGAAGCACAAGCTGCTACCATGGCAAATACTGACAATACCAATAGAAACACCAAACCAAGAGAAACTCCTGTAGTAAGAAAATGTAGCTACAAAGAGTTTATGAGCTACTAACCTTTTAATTTCAAAGGTACAGAAGGCGTTGTTGGCCTCATCCGCTGGTTTGAACGAACTGAATCGGTATTTCTTCGTAGCAACTGTGTCGAGGATTGCAAAGTAAAATTTGCTACTAGTACTCTAACCGAAGAAGCTTTATCCTGGTGGAATTCATTCGCCCAGCCTATTGGAATAAAGGAAGCCTACAATATTACCTGGTATGACTTTAAAAAGCTCTTAATAAAGAAGTATTATCCCCAATCTGAGATCAAGAAAATGGAAGATGAATTTTACAATCTGACTGTAAAAGGAAATGATCTCAAGACTTACATTAGAAGATTCTAGGAATTGGTATGGTGCCAAATTCTGAGAAACTCATAGAAGTCTTCATCGGGGGATTACCCAGAAGCATTGAAGGAAATGTTACCACTTTAAAGCCTTAAAGCCATTACCATAACCCTGAGGTTAATGGATCAGGTAACAAAGCATAATTCTGTTCAAGGAACCAATGATCACAAACAAAAGTTTGATGATAGAATAACCTTCACCAACAACAACTACTAAAATAATAATAACAACCGCAACAATGATCACCAACAACAACAGAATAGAAGGTGAGAAACCGTTAGGGCTTATGCTGTCACCCCAACTGAAAACAAAGGATATACTGAAAGCCTTCCCCTGTGTAAGAAATGCACCCTACATCACACAGGACCTTGCACTCTTAAGTGTCAGACTTGCAACAAGGTAGGTCATCTGACCAGGAACTACAAAAATAAAGGGCCAACCACTAGAAGCAACCTACAACCAATATCCATAACTTGTCATGCATGTGGAGAAAAAGGGCATTACAGAAACCAGTGCCCAAAAGCAAACAACAATGCCTATGGAAGAGCATACTTGCTGAGGGACAAGAACGCTCACTAAGACTCGAACGTAGTCACGGGTACGTTCCTCCTAAACCCTCATTTAGCTAGAGTATTATTTGATTCAGGAGCCGATAAATGTTTTGTATCCATATCTCTTGCTTCTATGCTTTACTCTCCGCAGTGAGGGTGCTGTGTACGTATTCACTGGTACGTTCCTCCTAAACCCTCATTTATAAGCTAGAGAATTACATTTGATTTCAGGAGCCGAAAATGTTTGTATCCATATCTTCATGCTTCTATCTGCTTAATTATCGCCACCAATTACACTACAGATACCACCTATGACATTGAAATGGCCAATGGAAACCTAGTAGGTACTAATACCGTTATCCAGGGTTGCACCCTGATTTTGTTAAACTAACCTTTCTAATTTGATCTCATGCCGATTAAACTCGATAGTTTCGACGTCGTCATTGGTATGGATTGGTTATCCAAGTATCATGCTAGAATTATTTGTGACGAGAAAGTCGTCCACATCCCCATCGACGGTGAAACTTTGATCATACGAGGTGATCGAAGTAAAACCCGACTAAGCCTCATATCTTGTATAAAAATGAAAGGTATATATCCAGGGGATATCAAGTTTTCGTAGCCCAAGTAATGGAAAAGAAGTCAGACGAGAACCGATTGGAAGATATACTAGTAGTCAGAGAATTTCCAGAAGTTTTTCCTAAAGATCTACCCGGCCTTCCTCCGATTCGCCAAGTAGAATTCCAAATTGATTTAATTCCAGGAGCGGCACAAGTAGCCGGAACACCCTACAGATTAGCTCCTTCAGAAATGCAGGAACTATCTGACCAACTACAAGAGTTAGCAGACCGAGGATTTATCCAACCAAGTACTTCACCCTAGGGATCTCCTGTCTTATTTGTTAAAAAGAAAGACGAATATTTCAGAATGTGTATCGATTACCGGGAGTTGAATAAACTTACCGTAAAGAATCATTACCCATTACCCATGATCGATGATTTATTCGACCAACTTCAAGGTTCGAGTGTTTACTCAAAAATTGACTTGAAATTAGACTATCACCAACTGAGAGTCAAGGATGAAGATAGTCCCAAGACTGCTTTGAGAACATGGTACTGACACTACAAATTCCAAGTGATGTCATTTGGTTTAACTAACGCACCTGCTGTATTCATGGATCTCGTGAATCGTATATGTAAACCATACTTGGATAAATTTGTGATAGTATTCATTGATGATATTATCATCTACTCCCGTAACAAAGAAGAACACGCGGATCACCTGAGAATAATCTTAGAATTACTCAATAAGGAGAAATTGTATGCTAAGTTTTCCAAATGTGATTTCTGGATCAGTATCATGCAATTTCTCGGGCACATAATTGATAGTCAAGGAATTCACGTTAACCCCGCCAAGATTGAAGCAGTTAAGAATTGGGCATCTTCTACCACACCTACAGAGATATGCCAATTCTTAGGACTCCCCGGCTACTATTGGAGATTCATCAAAGATTTTTCAAAGATTGCAAAGTCTTTGACTGAATTAACCCAGAAAAACAAGAAGTATATCTGGGGAGAAAACCAAGAGTCAGCCTTTCAACTGCTAAAACAAAAATTGTATGAAGATCTAATCTTAGCATTACCAGAAGGAAACGATGACTTTGTCGTTTACTGTGATGCATCACATAAAGGTCTGGGAGCAGTGTTAATGCAAAGAGAAAAAGTTATTGCATATGCATCTCAACAACTCAAACCTCATGAAGAAAATTATACCACACATGACCTTGAATTGGGAGCAGTAGTGTTCGCTCTTAAAATTTAGAGACACTATCTGTATGGCACAAAGTGTACTGTGTTCATTGATCATAAAAGTCTTCAACATATCCTTGATCAGAAAGAGTTGAATATGAGACAACGCCTTTGGTTAGAATTGCTCATAGATTATGATTGTGAGATTCACTACCATCCTGGAAAGCCAAATGTTGTAGCAGATGCCTTAAGCCAGAAGGAACGAATCAAACCACTTCGAGTTAGAGCATTAGTCGTGACCCTTCACCCAAAATTACCATCACAAATTCTCGAAGCCCAAACTAAGGCAATCAAAGAAGAGAACATCAAAGCTGAGAACATACGAGGAATGGACAAAGCATTTGAAGTACGTCCTGATGGAACCTGATGTATAAAGAATCAAAGTTGGTTACCACTTTTTGGTAATCTAAGGGACTTAATCATGCATAAATCTCATAAACTAAAGTATTCCATCCACCCAGGTTCTGACAAGATGTATCAGGATCTAAAGAAACTCTATTGGTGGCCTAACATGAAGGCAATCATCGCTGAATATGTTGGCAAGTGTTTGACATGTTCTAGAGTTAAAGCAGAATGTCAGAAGCCATCCGACTTACTGATACAACCAAAGATTCCTACATGGAAATGGGAAAGAATAACGATGGACTTCGTTACAAAACTACCCAGAACGTCAAGTGGACATGACACAATTTGGGTCATTGTAGACCGCCTTACCAAATCAACACATTTCATCCCTACCAAAGCAACAGATAATATGGAAACCCTTACAAGGTTGTATATAAAGGAAAATGCTTAGATTTTGGAAAAGGATGGGAGAGACACTTACCATTGGTAGAATTTTCTTACAATAACAGTTACCGTGCCAGTATTAAGGCAGCACCATTCGAGGCACTTTATGGTCGAAAGTGCCCACCTGTCTACTGGGCCAAAGTTGGAGATGTTCAAATCACGAGACCAGAGATAATCCATGAAACCACCAAAAAGATAGTACAAATCCGACAACGCTTGCAAGTTGTAAGAGATCAGCATAGGAGTTATGCCAACGTAAGGCGAAAGCCTTTGGAATTCCAAGTTGGAGATTGTGTTATGTTCAAAGGTTAATGGATCAGGTAATAAAGCACAATTTTGTGCAAGGAACCAACGATCACAAACGAAAGGTTGATGATAGAAGAACCCTTCACTAATAACAACTACCAAAACAACTATAACAACAATAACAACCGCAACAATGATCACCAAAACAATAGAATAGAAGGCAGGAAACCATCAGGGCTTATGCGGCCGCCCCAACTGAAAACAGTAGGTATACTGAAAGCCTTCCCCTGTGTAAGAAATGCACCATGCATCACACAGGACCTTGCACTATTAAATGTCAGACTTGCAACAAGGTGGGTCATCTGACCAGGAACTGCAGAAACAAAAGGCCAACCACCGGAAGCAACCTGCAACCAATGTCAGTAACTTGTCCAGGCCTGTTAAGAAAAGGCATTACCAAAACCAGTGCCCAAAAGAAACAACAGTGCCTATGAAGAGCATACTTGCAGAGGACAAGAACGCTTACCAAAACCCGAACCGTAGTCGCCGGGTACTTCCTTCTACACCAACATCTAGCTAAATATTATTTGATATCAAGAGCCGATTAAAGTTTGTATCCAGATCACTTGCTTCTAGCTTAATATCCCACCAATTACACTAGATACCACCTATGGACATTGAAATGGCCGATGAAAACCTAGTAGCTTACTAATACCGTTATTCAGGTTGCACTCTGATTTTTTCTAAACAACCTTTCGAAATTGATCTCAAGTCGATTAAGCTTGGTATTTCGAAGTCGTCTTGGTATGGGATTTGGGATGTCCAAGTAGCAAGCTAGAATTTATCTGTGACGAGAAAGTCGTCCACATCCCCATCGACGGTGAAACTTTGATCATCCGAGGTTATCGAAGTAAAACCCGACTAAATCTCATATCCTGTATTAAAACCAAAAGATATATATCCAGGGGACATCAAGTTTTTATAACCCAAGTAATGGATAAGAAGTCAGACGAAAAACGACTGGAAGATATACCGGTAGTCAGAGAATTTCCGGAAATCTTTCCTGAAGATCTACCCGGCCTTCCTCCGGTTCGCCAAGTAGAATTTCAAATAGATTTAATTCAGGACGTCACCAGTAGCCCAAGCACCTTACAATTAGCTCCCTTCCAGAAATTACAGAATTTATCAGACACAACTATAAGAGTTAGCAACCGAGTTTTTTATCGGACCGAGTACTTTCGCCCTGGGTGCTCATGTCTTAATTGTTAAAAGAAAGACATCTTTCAGAATGTGTATCGATTACCAGGGAGCTGAATAAGACTCACAGGTAAATAATCGTTACCCATTACGCCTGCCGATGACTTTTATTAATTCCCCCAACCACCCCCCCACCCCAGCTTCAAGGTTCAAGTGTTTACTCAAAAATTGACTTAAGATCAGGCTATCATCAACTGAGAGTCAGGGATGAAGATATTCCTAAGACTGCTTTCAGAACGCGATACGGACACCTATGAATTCCAAGTAATGCCATTTGGTTTAACTAAACGTACCTCTGTGTTTCATGGACCTCATACCCGTTGTGCAAACATACTTGGATAAATTTATAATAAGTTGTTTTTCATCGATGATTATTCTCTATCTCTTGTAATAAAGAAAGAACATCACCTGAGAATAATCTTGAAATTAATCAAAAAAGAGAAATTGTATGCCAATTCTCCAACATGTGATTTCTGGATCAGTATCATGCAATTTCTCAGGCATGTGATTGATAGTCAAGGAATTCACATTGACCCCGCCAAGATTGAAGCAGTTAAGAATTAGGCATCTCCTACCACACCCATAGAAGTACGCCAATTCTTAGGACTCGCCGGCTACTATCGGAGATTTATCAAAGATTTTTCAAAGATTGCAAAGTCTTTGACTGAATTAACCCAGAAGAAACAAGAAGTATATCTGGGGAGAAAACCAAGAAGCCAGCCCTTCCAACTGCTAAAACTATAAAATTCTGTGAAGTCTCCAATCTTAGCATTACCAGAAGGAAACGATGACTTTGTCGTTTACTGTGATGCATCACATCAAGGTCTGGGAGCGGTGTTAATGCAAAAAGAAAAAGTTATTGCATATGCATCCTGACAACTCAAGCCTCATGAAGAGAGCTATACCACACACGACCTTGAATTAGGAGCATATGTTCCCCTTAAAAATTTTGAGACACTATCCTTAAATCACAAAGTGTAATTGTTCACTAATTCATAAAAGTCCTTTAGCATATCCTGATCAGAAGGACAAGTTGAACATAGACAACGCCGTGGTTAGAATTGCTTAAGATATATTGTAGAGATTCGTTACCATCCTGGAAAGGCAAACGTTGTAGCAGATGCCTTAAGCCAGAAGGAACGAATCAAACCACTCTGAGTTAGAGCATTAGTCATGACCCTTCACAACAAAATTACCATCATAAATCCTCGAAGCCCAAACTGAGGCGATCAAAAAGAGAACATTAAAGCTGAGACCTACGATTAATGGACAAAGCCTTTGAAGTACTCCTGATGACTCTCCGTTGTATCAAGAATCGAAGTTGGTTTACCAACTCTTGGTAATTTGAGGACTTAATCATGCATGAATCCCCATAAATCTAAGTATTTCATCCCACACACAGGTTCTGACAAGATGTATCAGGATCTAAAGAAACTCTATTGGTGGCCTAACATGAAGGCAATCATCGTTGAATATGTTGGCAAGTGTTTAACATGCTCTAGAGTTAAAACAGAATGTCAGAAGCCATCCGGCTTACTAATACAACCAGAGATTCCTACATGGAAATAGGAAAGAATAACGATGGACTTTGTTACAAAACTACCCAAAATGCTAAGCAGACAAACATATTTGGTCATATGTAGACCAGCTGCCTTACCAAATCAACATATTATATCCCCACCAAAGCAACAATGTATGGAAACCCTTACAAGTAGTATATAAAGGAGAATAGTCTCACGCATGGAGTGTCGATATCTATCATCTCGGATCATGACAGTCATTTCACATCCAAATTCTGGCAATCATTACAGAATGCTTTGGGTACTCAATTAGACATAAGTACGGCTTATCATCCCGAGACCGACAGACAAAGTGAAAGAACCATCCAAACACTCAAAGACATGCTTCGAGCCTATGTCATAGATTACCACTAGTAGAATTTTCTTACAATAACAGTTACCATGCCAGTATTAAGGCAACACCATTTGAAGCACTTTATGGTCGAAAGTGTCGATCACCCGTCTACTGGGCCGAAGTAGGAGATGTTTAACTCACGGGACCCTACGAAAACCATGAACCACCGAAAAGATAGTGCAAATTCGACAACGCTTGCAAGCTGCAAGAGACCGGAAGGTCAGCAGGAGTTACGCCAATGTAAGGCGAAAGCCTTTGGAATTCCAAGTTTGAGATCATGTTATGTTAAAAGTGTCACCTCGAAAAGATGTTATCCGATTCGGAAAACGAGGAAAGCTTAACCCCTGGTACATTGGACCATTTAAGATTCCTCCAAAAGGGGTCGGTCCCAGTGGCAAAACTTGAGCTTCCTGAAGAACTCAGTAATGTCCACAATACCTTCCATGTTTCTAATCTAAAGAAATGCCTATCTGACGAATCCCTCGTCATTCCAATGAAAGAGCTTCGGCTCGATGACAAACTCAACTTTATGGAAGAACCAATATTATGGATCGAGAAGTCAAGCAACTAAGACAAAGTCGTATTCCTATAATCAAAGTAAGATGGAACTCTAAAAGAGGACCATAATTTACGTGGGAACGCGAGGATCAAATTCGTGCTAAATATCCGCATCTATTTTTAAACATCACTCTATCATCCAACTAAATCTCAAGACGAGATTTCTTTAAGGTTGGGAGACTATAACAACCTACAATTTTCATCTATGTAATTATCCATCTATTAAATTAGATGCAATTTTCATCAATGTAATATCTACTTATTAAATTAAGTACAACCATTTTCATGGAAAGATTTTTGCTTTATTCTATCCATAATGTAACGTAACTTACATTATCATAGTAAACGAGCTCATGCAATATACCAATGCCAATTTCATCAACGTTTCTAGCAAGTAAATGTTATAATATGTCAAGCAATATGTTTTAATCATCATTTTATCCATACGTTATCTATTTAACATACTTTTCATAACGTTATTATAAAACAAACTTTATACGTTAACGTTTATATCAAAACCCTAACTATATGTAATATTTACACACAATACAAATGTTCAAGCTTTCAAGGCATGTGTACAAGTGTACAATGCATAACTTTTAAATATCTTTTCCCTCCAAAATCATGGTACAACTCATTTAAGCTCAATGTACAACCCGGTAATGCATGAAATTCAAAATATGCATTTTCCTTCCATTTTTCTTAAGCATTTCGTACCATCTTTTAAACACAACTTACAACACTCCAATGTACCACATATGAACTATAGTTACCCTCTATTTTAGTCTATAGCTTGTCCAAAAGCCTAAAACCCTAACCCGAAACCCTAACGAGCTTATCACCCCTTAACTAGTATCAAACCAAGTTCTAACCTAGCAAGCATCCACCACCATGATCCACCACCTTTCTAGCCTCCTTTCACCTACTTTTCACCTACTTGTCACCACCAAGCAACCACCCTACCACCTCCATCACCACCCTTGCTCACCAAGTAAAACCCATGTCACCTTCTTTGATTTTAGAACCCTCTCACACCCTTACACCTCTTTAAGCTACATCCTAGCCCTCCTTAGTCATATTAGCTATTACTTGGTCACTACTCTATAGCACCTTGGCTACTACTCCACTTAAGTTGGCCACCACTCCAAGCAAACTTAGGCACCACTCTTTTCTTTACACTATATATACACGCATACATACATACACTTTCAATTCACCATCAAAACTTCATACTACCTTAAAATTATGTTCTAGCCATGCCATAGAAGAGAAGAAAGAAGGTTTAAGCTTAGTAGAAGCCAAGATTTAAGAAGAAAGGAATCTTTGGTTCATAACTTAAAGTGTTTGACCCATTTCATTAATTTCGACCCATTCAAGCTTTTGTAAGTCTTCACCTTGTTCTATAAGCTCTTATATTATTTTAGATTATATATCAGCTCCTATACATCCTTATGATCTCATAAAATCAGCCCTTAAACCCTAAAGCTTACTCATTTTGTTTTCCTAAACCAAACAAAACCCTAATTCGCACCCTAAAACCCTAATAACTATTTTCGTAAAACCTAAACACTAAAAGCCATAAGCTGATATTATAAGCTATTCTTATATGCTCTTTTGCTTTAAAATTAATCTTAAAGCCTTAAACCTATCGGGTTAATCATTTTAAACCAAACAAACACATTTTGGATTTTTAAGCTCACAAGCTCTTTTCATAAGCTATAAGCTCATAAAAGTTACTTATTTTAGCTTATAGTAATAAGCTATAACCTGCAAAATTGATTTCCAAATCAAAAAATACAAAGTATATGGTTTTTGGACTTAAATCGCAAAACATTTCATGCAAAGGGGTATATATTGTAAATTTTGAAAATATTAAACTTTTGGGCCAAAAATGTAATTATTCTAAAGTTAAACTCCAGGGGTTTGTTTTGTCATACTTGAAAGTTAAAGGTTTAATGTTTTAAAAATATAATTAAAGGTTAAATTGTAAATTAATATATACTACGGGTATATATTGTCATTTTTATATTAATTATAAAAATATATTTAAATATTATAAGACTCGATTTTATTAAAGCCCGATACATTTGTCGTTATCATTCATCGATCGAAACATTGTAAAATCAATTATGTTATATATTTAACATAAATTATCATTCGCTAGATTTTGAAGAAACTTAAAAAGATAAAATCTTATCATTTAATCTATAACGTATCACGTTACTAGGGAGTTTCATGTGAGGGGTTTCATGTGGGTAGATGTTTTGACGAGTTGCTGAATTTACGATTTAAAGTGTCCTAACTCCTCAAACGTTTACTACATGACCTCTGGATTATGATAGCCCGAACACTGATACGATGTTTTCACGAACTAATAAACCAAATAAATATTTTTCACAAATTAAATAAACCCAATTAAGGTTTATGTTAACTTATGAAATAAAGTTCTGTAATATAATCAATCAAACTAAGACTTGACATATTACCCAGGTTGCGTGACGAGGCGGTTTACTTCCATTTGAATTAAATTTCAAATCAATCAACTACCTTATCAAGGTGAGTTCATAGTCCCATCTTTACATGTTTTCTAAATCCGTGGAGATACATGCTATAAACCATGAATACAAGTATTTTTCCAACTGTATGCTATCCTGATATATTATTGCCTAAGTTTGCCTTCACTGCCAATATTTCTTAATCATGAACCATTAGTCACTTGCGAGTGAACGCGAATATTGTGGATAGATCTATTGGGGGTGACGACTCCCGTTGGTGTACCCGTACATAGGGTAACCAAACGCAATATATTTGAGGACAATGGGTAACTTTGGCAAGTTATCTTTCCTTAAGGACAGTTGTTCCTTTAAGTCATTAAATTGACTTTAGATGTTAATATTTGGTTGCATGAGCTTAGGGCAATAATACTATTTTCCATGATAATTGTAAATGTATGCAATTATTACCACTTATGATAACTTGTATTCAACCATCTTGTTTACAAATCTATGAATTTCACTCAACTGTTGTGTGTTGAACCCTATTAGCAAATCATATATCTCAGAAATTGCAGCAAACTATGGAACGGATTGACATTGAACTTGAGAACGTCCAAACTTGTTATCTTATCATTCAACTTATTAAGTTTTTCAATGTAATTTGGGACATCTATGTAGACGTACATCTGATATGAGTATGAATGATAACTAAATTTTAACAAAACGTCTCTTTTGAGTCGTTTTCTATGATTATGACTGTTGATTCATGAAGTAATACCCCAAATTATCTTTCGCTGCTATATGCCAAATAAGAGGGTGTTACGTGGGTAAAGTTTCTATGAGCTAGGGCTTTACAAGATCACCATTGGTCTTACAATCCCCCAAATTAAGATTGTAATCCAAACAAATAGAAGGATGCTTATCTGATATGCTTTAATTATGATACGAATTCTACAGATCTAGGTTCTTAATAAAATACAAACCCAGCCTAATCTTAAGAATGATATGCCAGCCTCCGAATATAAATCATTGCACAAAATAAATAAACCCAATACGTTTTGATTGGATTTTATGGATAATACAGTTTTCTATATTGGCTAGACCAAATCTTTTATCATTCTAGTTGAAAATTTGCTGCTTTGTAGTATTTTAATTTCTTGAATTTATTTATGATCACCACTAATACCCGTGCCATCTCTAATAGACCTGAAAACACCCCTTAATTCCATTAGATCTTAGGATTAACGAGAGGTTAGCATATTTTTGGAGACAAGATTAGACTAACTTAGAATTAGAAAACCAAAAGTATCTAATAAATTGAAAGAGGTATCTACCTCTTAGAGATCGAGGGCACTCTTACTTTACCGTACAGATTAATGGAAAACTGATATTAAAATATCAGATGAAACTCCACCAAAGAACTCCGAAGTACCTGCCATTAAAGTGTGTGTTTTGGTATTAAGCAAAGCAAAATATAAATTTAAAAACTTGAATCATAATTTACAACCACACAACGACACATCAACTGCAAACTTCATGTGCTAAATTGGAGTTTTGAATGGAAATGGAGTCTGCAAACACCCATTGCAAACTACACTGCAAATGCTAAATGGCAGTTGACTGCAAATGCTAAATGATAGTCTGCAAACACCCACTGCAAACTACACTACAAATGCTTAATGGGAGTTGACTGCAAACTGCAAATGCTAAATGGGAGTTTTGGATAGAAATGTAGTTTGCAAACACCTATTGTAAACACCCCCTTTATCCAATGCAAATGGTAAATGGAATGAGTTGACTGTAAACTGCAAATGCTCATGGATACAGTCATATCCAAACACCCATTTAGTATTTGCAGTCAACTCATATATCTAAACACCCATTTTATCCAATGCAGTTAACTCATTTCATGGATAACTACAAATGCTAAATGGGAGTGATTGGAATGGAAATGCAGTTTGCAAACATTTCAAACAACATTATTGTGGTTATAAAAGGGGAAAAAATACAGGTCAAAATAACCCATCCAAAATTCCCGCAAATAAGTAAAAAAAAGGGTAAACACTATTTATGAACTATGTACTTTATTCTCTGTCTCATTATGCATACTCTACTCAAAATAATACTCCCTCCGTCCCTAAATAAGTGTTCACTATTGACTTTTGAAGTCAAACTTTTGCAACTTTAACCTTAATTTTTTTTTTTTGTGTTATATAATACTTGATGCAAAATATAAAGATGTGTATTTCTTTGTTAGAACTTGTGCCAAATAAGAATCCATACAATGATGTGTCAAATAATTTCAATACCACTATGTATGAAAATTTTGACAATAACTTGTGATATGATTCTTATTGTGTGTTGTCTTGTGAATGTTGATAGAATGGCTCCCAAGAGGACATCAACATCTGCAGCACCAGCCATGTCTCAAGTTGCCATCAGGAAACTAGTTGCTGATAGTGTTTCTACAGCCCTAGAAGCACAAGTTGCTAACATGGCAAATGCTGACAATACCACTAGGAACACCGGACAAGGTGAAGCTCCTGTAGCAAGAAAATGTAGCTACAAAGAGTTTATGAGCTGCCAACCTTTCAATTTCAGTATGGAAGGCGTTGTTGAGTTCTCTCGCTGGTTTAAACGAATGAATTAATTTTCCAGTTGCATGTCTGTACCGAGGACTGCAAAGTGAAATTTGCTACTGGTACTCTAACTGAAGAAGCTTTATCCTGGTGGAATTCATTCGCCCAGCCTATTAGAATAGAGGAAGCCTACAAGATCACTTGGTCTGAATTTAACAAAGCTCCTTATAATAAAAGAAGTATTGTCTCCCCAGAAACGTAGGTTAAGAAAAATGAAAGATGATATTTTACAATCTGAATGTAAGAATGAAATTGATCTCATGGACTTACGTTAGAAGGATTAAGGAATTGGCAATCTTATGCCCACTATGGGGAGCGAAATTCCTAAGGAAACTTATGGAAAGTATTTCATTGGGGGGTTACCCAGAAGCGGTTGAAAGAAATTTTACCGCTTCTAAAGCCTCAAACTTTGGAGGAAAGCCTTAACCATAACCCTGTTGTTTAATGGGATTAAGTAAAAAAATCACAATTCTGTGCAAAGAACAATGATCGATAAACGAAAAGGTTTGATGATAGAAGATCTTCTTCAACGAAACAACTTGACCTCAAAACGTAACCGGTATACACAGCAAACCGCATCTAAGCGATCACCACCACTAGCAGGACATAGCAAGACAAGAAAACTGTCAAGGCTTATGCTGCCGCCCCAACTGAAAATTATGGGTATACAGGAAGCTTTCCTTGTGTAAATTAAGTACACTGCCATACACAGTATGGACCTTGATCAATGTCAAGTTCAGACTTGTAACAAAGGTAGGTCATCTGAGACTCCAGGAACTGCTGAAACAAAGGGCCATACCAATAGAAGCAACCTGCAACCAGTGTCAGGTAACTTGTCATTGCACTGTGGAGAAAAAGGGTCATTACTCAGAAACACGCAGTGCTCCTAAACGGCATAACCAACATTACCTGGAGAGAATACCTTGCTGAGGGATCAAGACGCTCACCAAGACGAACGTGTCAGGGTTCGTTTCCTTCTAATCAACATCTAGCTAAAGTATTTACTTTGATTCAGGGAGCGATAAAAGTTTTTGTTTCCATATCTTCTTACTTCTAAGATTAGTATCCCACCAATTTACACTAGATACTACTTACCGACATTGAAAGGCTGATGGAATTCCTAGTAGGCATACTACAGTTATTCCAGGGTTGCACCCTTGGGGGTATAATTCCCTTGCTAAAACAACTTCAAATTGAGCTCATGTCGATTTAGCTCAGTAGTTTTAACTTGGTCGGTCAGTTGGTATTGGATTGGTTATCTATGTATCATGCTAGAATTATCTGTGACGAGAATTGAAATCGATTAATCCCCATCGATGTGAAAATTTTGATCATCTGAGGTGTTCACCAAAAGTAAAAAACACCGACTATAGCCTTTATCTTGTATTCATACACCGAATGCGTATTATATCCTGAGGATATCAAGTTTTTGTAGCTCACAGTAATGGAAAAGAAGTCTGACGAGATAACTCGATTGGAAGATATACACAGTAGTCACGAGAATTTCTAGAAGTTGTTTCCCCAAAGATCTAACTGGCCTTTCCTCTAGCTTCACCAAGGTAAGAATTTCAAATCGGATTTAATTTCAGGAGCAGCACAGTAGCTCGAGCACCCTACAGATTAGGCTCCTTTCGAAATGCAGGAACTATCGGGGACCAACTAAATAAGAGTTAGCAGACCGAGGTTTTATCCGACCCTAGTTTATTCACCCTGGGGAGTCTCATGTGTTTATTTGTTAAAAAAGAACAGACGGTTCTTTCAGAATGTGTATCAATTTATCAGGAGCTGAATAATCACAGTAGAGAATCGTTACCCATTACCAGGATCGGATGACTTATTTGACGCAGCACTTCCAAGGTCAAGGAGTTTTCTCATATAAATTGACTTAAGGTTTGGCTTATCAACTGAGAGTCAAGGATAAAGATATTTCCAAGACTGCTTTCAAAATGCGGTACGGACACTATGAATTCTCATTGAGTGCACGCCATTTTGGTTTAAACGAATGCGCCTTGCTGTGTTCACACTGGTTCTCATGAAACGTGTGTTGCAATAACCATACTTGGATAAATTTGTGATAGTGTTCATCAATGATATTCTCATCTACTCTCGTTAATAATGGAATTAACAAGAAATTCACCTTGAGAATAATCTTGGAATTACTCAAAAAGGAGGAGATTTATGATGCCAAGTTCATCAAATGTGATTTCTGGTTTAGTAACGCTGCAGTTTCTTGGGCACATAATTGATAGTCAAGGAGATTTTGCATGTTGACCTGCAAGATTAAAGCTGTTAAGCTTGGGCATCTCTACACACCTATTGTAGTACGCAATTCTTAGGACTTGCCGGCTACTATCAAAGATTTATCAAAGATTTTTCGAAGATTGCAAAGTCTTTGACTAAATTAACCCAGAAAAACAAGAAGTATATCTAGGGAGAAGACCAAGAGTTAGCTTTCTAATTGGTAAAACAAAAACTTTATGAAGCTCCTAATCTAGACATTACCAGTAGGAAATGATGACTTGTTATTTACTGAGATGCATCCCATTCAGGCCTGGGAGCAGTGTTTAATGAAGAGTAAAAAGTTATTGGAATTTGAATCCCAACAACTTTAAGCGCTAGGAAGAAAACTATACCACACTACGACTGGAATTAGGAGCAGTTGTGTTCGCTCTTAAAATTTGGAGACACTATTGTATGGCACAAAGTGTACTGTGTTCATCGATCATAAAAGTCTTCAGCATATCCTTGATCAGAAAGAGTTGAACATGAGACAATGCTGTTGGTTAGAATTGCTTGCAGATTATGATTGTGAGATTCGTTACCATCCTGGAAGGCAAATGTTGTAGATGGATGCCTTAAGCTGGAAGAGAACGAATCAATAACCACTCCAGTTAGGGAATTAGAGTCATGACCAGTTCACCCATAATTACCTCATAACAAATCCTCGAGCTCCCAAACTGAGGCGATCAAAGTAGAGAACGATCAAAGTGAGAAACCTACGAGGAATGGACAAATGCATTTTGAAGTTACCGTCCTGATGGAACCCGTTGTATCAAGATCGAAGTTTGGTTTCCACTCTTTGGTAATTTGTAGGGACTTAATCATGCATCAGTCTAAAATAAAGTATTCGCATTCACCAGGTTTGACTCAAGATGTATCAGGGACCTAAAGAAATACTCTATTTGGTGGATCTAACATGAAGGCATCATTGATGAATATGTTGGCAAAGGTTTAACATGCTTTAGAATTAAAGCAAGAATGTCAGAAAGCACTCCCGGCTTACAGATACAACACCAAAATATTCCTTACCATGGGAAATGGGAATGAATAACGTTGGAAATTCGTTACAAAACTACCCAAACACAAGCGGACATGACACAATTTGGGTCATTATAGACCGCCTTACCAAATCAACATATTTCATCCCTACCAAAGTGATAGATAATATGGAAACCCTTACAAGGTTGTATATAAAAATAAAAAAGAAATAGTTTTCAAGCATGTTTTTTTTTGAGTACCGATAATCCATATCTCGGATCGTGACAGTCTTTTCACATCAGATTCTGGCAGTCAATGCAGAATCCTTTGGGTACTCAATTACACATGAGTACGGCATATCATCTTGAGACCGATAAACAAAGTGAAAGAACCATCCAAACACTCGAAGATATGCTTCGAGCCTGTGTTATAGATTTTGGAAAAGGATGGGAAAGACACTTACCATTGGTAGAATTTTCTTACAATAACAGTTACCATGCCAGTATTAAGGTAGCACCATTCGAGGCACTTTATGGTCGAAAGTGTCAATCACCTGTTTGCTGGGCCGAAGTTGGAGATGTTCAACTTACGAGACCAAAGATAATCCATGAAACCACCAAAAAGATAGTACAAATTCGACAACGCTTGCAAGCTGCAAGAGACCGGCAAAGAAGTTACGCCAATGTAAGGCGAAAGCCTTTGGAATTCCAAGTTGGAGATCATGTTATGTTAAAAGTGTCACCTAAAAAAGAGTATTCATTCGATTCGGAAAAAGAGGAAAGCTTAACCCCCGGTACATTAGACCATTTAAGATTCTTAAAAGGGTCGACCCAGTGGCATACACACTTGAGCTTCCTGAAGAACTCAATAGTGTCCACAGTACTCTCCTCGTTTCTAATCTAAAGGAAATGCCTATTGATGAATCTCTCGTCATTCCAATTAAAAAGAGATTTGGCTCGATGACTCATCAATTTTGAGGAAGAAAGTGGAAAATTATGGGATCGTGAAGTCAAACAATAATAAGACATAAGTCGTTTCTCACTATAGTCTAGAGTAAGATAGAACTCTAAAGATGACAGAATTTAACGGGGGAATGCGAAGGATCAAAATTTGTGATAGGTATATCAATCTATTTTCAAAAATCACTTCATCATCCCAACTAAATCTCGGGACGAGATTTCCTTTTAAGGTTGGGAGACGTATAATCTCCCATTAAGATTTTTATCAATGTATTTATCCATCTATTAAATTAGATGCAATTGTCATCAATGTATAATTTCACTTATAAATCTAGTACAACCATTTTCACAGGAATATGTTTGCTTTATTCCGTCTCTATGTAAAACGTATTACTTGATAACTAAGTAAACGAGCTCATGCATACCTACCTTATTGCCAATTTCATCAATGTTTTTAGCTAGTAACGTTTTTAATATGTCAAACTATTATGTTTTAAACTCTATTTTATGCATACATTATATATTTAAACGTACTTTTTAAAACGTTATTACAAAACGGATGTTACTAACCGTTAACGTTTTTTATCAACACCCTAATTATATGAGATGTTTACAGTATCAAAGTGAATGTTTAAGCGGGCAAAGGTCATGTGTCAAGTGGACATATCATAAATTGTGAATATTAATCTCCCTCCAAAGAAATCCTAATGTACAAATCCCTAAAGATCAAAGTATACATGTTTAAACATGCACTAGAATTCAAACTAGGTCATTTTCCCTTCAAAATCATGTTTTTTCTTACCACGCACTTTAAACACAACGTTACAATCAGACTTATAGCATAACTTCTAAACGCAGATAAACTCTAACCGCATAAGATTACATTATATAAACCCTATTCTTAAACTCCTTAAACACCTAGAAAGCTAAAACCCTAAGTTTCTAACCTAAACCCTAGATGATAACCTAAACACTAAATCTAGTTCTAACTAAAAAATCAAGGCACCTCAAAGTAGGCTTCATGAATCACCTCCTTGCACCCTAGATATTTACCTGGTCACTACTCTTACATCCACCTTGGCCACCACTCCAGTTAAACTTGTCACCAATCCAAGTAAACTTGGGCTAATACGCTTTTCTTTACACTATATCATTGCAGCATACTACATACACTTTCAATTCACACAATCTCAAAAACTTCATATCTCAACCTTAAAAATCTATTATTGTATTAACCTTTTGCCATAGAAGAGAAGAAAGATTGTTATAAGTAAGTAGAAGCAATAATTTTAAAGAAGATAAGAAGTCTTTGTTTCATAAATTAAATTGTGGTCGACCAATTTTCATAAATTTCGAACTCCATTCAAGGCTTTTGTAAGTCTTCACCTGGTTCTATATTAACTATTTGTATTGTTTTAAATGTATTACATCAGCTATTATACATCCTTATGATCTCTTGAAATCAGCCTTAAACCTAAAGCTTTAACTCATTTGGTTTTCACTAAACCAAAACGGCACTCTAATAACCCATTAAAAAGCTCTTTTGTGTATCTAACATGCTATAAGCCATAAGCTATTTTAATAAGCGTATTTCATATGCGTCATTTATTCTATTTCTATAAGCTTTAAATAAAATAATATATTCTAAAGCCTTTAACCCATCGGGTTATTACATTTTAAAACATAACGAACCCATTTTTGGATTTTTAAGCTCACAAGCTCTTTTCTATTAAGCTTTAAGCTTTTATACTTAATTATTTTAGCTTATTCTAGTAAGCCATAAGCTGTAAAACTCTTTTGGATTTTAAAAATATCAATATTATGGATTTTGGACTTGAATTAGCAAATGTTTTCATGCAAGGGGTATTTATTGTAAATTCTTGAAACATATACTAGAGGGGCTTGAAAAATTGTTAATTTTCCTAATGTTTATGAACTCGCAAGGACTGTTTGTGCCATTCTTTAAAGTTATGGGTTTAAAGATTTTAAAATTTATATTAAAAGGATTAACTTTGTTATATATTATTTATATATTATATATATATATATATATAATTTATATATATATTTATAAAAATCCAAGGGTATATATTATCATTTTACATTCTTAAAGGTTTAAATGTAATATTTTTATATTAATTATTAAAAATATATGAAATATTATAAGACTCGATTTTATAAAACGACTCACATTTATCGTTATCATTTCATCGATCGAAACTTATAAAACAATTATGTTTATTATCTATCATAAGTTATCTTCCGTAGCTTTTGAAGAAACTTAAAAAGATAAAACCTTATCATTTAATCTATAACATATCACATTACTAGGGAGTTTCATGTGAGGGGTTTCATTTGAGTAGACGTATTGATGAGTTGTTGGATTTACGATTTAAAGTGTCCTAGCTCCTCAAACGTTTACTACATGACCTTTGGATTATGATAGCCCGAACAGTGATATGATATTTTCACAAGTATCATTCAAAACATAAAGTGAACTTTGATTCATGAAGTATTTGGGGTTTTAGATAGATTGTATTTGGCCTATTATCATTTAAATTTTTGTTCTGTCACAAGTATCATTCAATACGTTGAGGACGTTCAAACCTGTTTTTCCATACAACTTTATGTTTTGAAATGTTATTTTGGGACTCTTTTGTAAAAACTCTGAAGACTAAATGAATGATAACTTATCTTTCCAAAAATGTCCTTTTGGTCGTTTTCTATTTATTGTGGACTATGTTTCTAAAGTAAATACCCTGGATTGCGTTCCGCTGCTATATGTCAAATATGAGGGTGTTACAGTAGATGGACTATCTAGTATACTTGGACTAGCTTCTTATGAATAAAAACTGAAGCTTTCGATCATAATTTTTAAAATATTAGTAGAAAATTTCCAAAATCAATTAGGATGTATAATAGTGTCAAATAAAGAACCGACCTCGTTAGAGAATTTGATAATGAAGTGCAATTTGGAGAGTTTTGTAATTCCAATGGTATTACTCATAACTTCTCGACTCCACACACTCCTCAATCAAATAACGTGGTTGAAAGGAAAAATAGGGCACTTCAGGAAATGAGTAGAACCATGTTGAACAAGGGAATACGGTTACCAACATAAGTTTTGGTGTAAAATCGGCCGCTAGATACTTCAACATATATTCTCACCGAATCCTAATTAAAGCACTCTACGGAAAAACTCCTTTGAAATCTTGAGAGGTAGGAAACCTACTCGTGACTATTTTAGAGTGTTTGAAAGCAAGTGCTTCATTTTGAACACAAAAGACTACCTTACCAAGTTTGACCCAAAGTCATACGAAAGTGTCTTTCTGGTTACTTCCCAAGATAGTAAAGCACTATATTATTCGTAATAAACACCTAGGAAAATCGAAGGGAAATCATCAACGTGACATTAGATGAAACTCTCAAACCCTCTAAGACATCACCCTTGGTGGATGATGACTTAGATGAAGAAGAAGCTATTAGGGAAACCGAAAAGAAAAACCTAGAAAATGTTGTTGAGGATGAAGCATTAGAGATTGACAAATAGTTAAATTAAGGAATCTAGGAACCATCCCTTAGAAAAAATGTTATAGGAAACCTTAACCAAAGAACCCTTAGATCACAAGCCCAAAACCAAAGTAACTTCTTTTGTTTTATATCAACTATAGAACCTAAGAATGTGAATGAAGCCTTAGGAGATGAAAGTTGGATAGTCGCCATGCAAGAAGAATTAAATCAATTCATTGCTAACGACGTTTAGGAGTTAGTTCCACAAACCTAAGAATATGACATTTATATGGATCTAAGTGGTGTTGTTTAGGGAATAAGGTTAGTCGAGATCGGTTTGTTTCTCGAAATAAGGCTAGGTTAGTTGCTCAAGGCTACAACCAACAAGAGGGCATCGATTATGATGAAACTTATGCCCCGGTTGCTAGACTTGAATCTATTAGGATATTATTAGCCTATGCTTGCGCCTTAGATTTTAAATTATTCCAAATGGATGTAAAAAGTGCATTCCTAAACGGTTTTATCAATGAGGAGGTATACGTGGCACAACCTCTGGGATTCATTGATTTTGAAAAACCGGATCATGTTTATAAATTAAAGAAAGCTTTATATGGTCTTAAACAAGCACCAAAGCTGGTATTGATAGATTAAGAGCTTTCTTATTAAACATGAATATAAATAAGAATGGTAGATAACACTCTTTTTACTAAGAAGAAAGTTCAAATCTCGTCATTGTTCAAATATATGTCGATGACATTTATATCTCGGTTCGTTTGTCAAGACTTGTGTGATTGAATTTACACAAATATCTTGCATGACGAATTCGTGATGAGATGATGGGTGAACTTAACTTCTTCTTTGGATTACAAATTAAACAAATGGAAGATGGTATATTCTTTAATCAATCTAAGTATTTTAAAGAAATGCTTAAGAAATTTTTGGTCTAGAAGATTCTAAACCAATGAAAACCCCCCATGTCCTCCGATACTAAACTCACGAAAGATGAAGAGTGTGAGTCGGTAGATAGTACCAAGTATCGAGACTTGGTAGGTAATTTATTATACCTAACGGCAAGTAGGCCTGATATCATGTTTAGTGTCTGCCTTTGTGCCCGCTTTCAAGGCTCTCCAAAACCTACTCACCTTGCTGCGGTTATTAAACGTATCTTCCAATACATTAAAGGCACTACGCACTTAAGATTATGGTATCCTAAGGGGACCGGCATAGAAACCGTAGTATATGCCGACTCTGATCATGCGGGAGATTATGTGGATCAAAAGAGCACTAGCGGTATTTGTACGTTCGTGGGATGTTGTTTGACATCTTGGTTCTCGAAGAAACAAACCGCTCTTTCCATATCTGTTAGATATTAGAAAAAGACTCGGTCACCCCGTGTATTTTACCGTTTATTGTTGCTCGTAGTTAAGTAGTTAATGTATAATGTTCGGTAATGGGCCGGGTAGTAAACCCAACATGTTAGCCCTTTACCAAGGCCCTAGGCCGGTTACAATTGTAAATATAAAAGCCTTTTCCATGCCATGGAAGAGGTGGGTTAGTCATTTCATTTATACAAGTTCATTTTCTCACTCTAGAAAGTTCTCCTTCACTTTCTCTCTCTAGAACTTGGCTAATCCTCTAGTCATTCGATTGTGTTATGATTTCCAATATCCTACAATTGGTATCAGCGCACATGGGATGATTAGCTAGATTGTGTGTGCGTTTTCTTGGTTAGTTTAGATCAAAAGTTTGGTTTTTGAAGGTTTATAGTCTTGTTCTTGGTTTTCTTTGATCTCGACATTTGTGATGTTAAAGTTCATGTTTTTATAGTTGCTATAGCCTTCTAGTACCAAGTTGTGCAAAAGAAACCAAGCAAAAACGTTCAAAAGGGTGATTTTTAGGTGTTTTTGGTGAAAAACCAATTTTTTCATTCTAGCGAGTTAGGCTACTGTTCGTTGATCTTCCTAGCGAGTTAGATCACTGTACTGGTGAGTTGTCGGAATCGTACACTGTGTCAGAAAGTAATGTGTCAGCGAGTTGTTGTTTTGTGCAGGTAGCGAGTTACAGGTAGCGAGTTACAGGTAGCGAGTTACAGGTAGCGAGTTACAGGTAGCAAGTTACAGGTAGCGAGTTAGATACTAGCGAGTTACAGGTTTTTGAAGATCTTTTTCTAGCGACTTGTGAACAGGAACTCTGTCAATTTAATTTCTTGCCAGCGAGTTGTCTACTCTCTTCCAGCGAGTTAAGCATAGCGAGTTACAGGTTTTTGAAGATTCTTTTCTAGCGACTTGTGAAAAGGAACTCTGTCAATTTAATTTCTTGCCAGCGAGTTATCTACTCTTTTCCAGCGAGTTACCTCCAGCGAGGTATTGATTTTTTGGATTTTTGAACTAAATTCTTCAACGTGTAATCCTAACAAACCTTTACAACAAATTCACCATTTCAAACAATCTAATCATCCTTTTAACATTACAATCACTATTCATTGTGGTCGTCACTTAATCATTTAAATCATATTTAGATAGCTAATCTTTTCGGAATACATCCAATGTGCTGGTTAAGATACCGGGGGACCACCTATGCTTGATAGGATGACTTTGATCATGGCAACAACGTATTGCTGTATTGTCGGGGGTAAAGAGAATGGTATGAAATTTTGAAGTCAATTGAGAAGACCATTTTAGATGGGGACATTTCGGGAAACACTAACTGAAGGGACTGAAGGTGCCCCACATCTAGGTCCAGAACGACCACGAGTCTATTCAGACTTGTCACCTGAAGATAAGGAAAGGTACAATGCTGACATTCGAGCAACGAACATCCCCCTCCCTCTTTTCCCCCCCCCCACTCCCTCCCCCCCCCCACCCCCCCCCCCCCCCCCCCTCCCCCACTTCCCCCCCCCCCCTCACCCCCCCCACCCACCCCACCCCCCCCCCACCCCCAATACTTCAAGGGCTGCCATAAGATATCTTTCTCTCTTATCAATCATTACGGCCGGATGACAAAGGACATATGGGGACAATGTGAAGATGCTTCTGGAAAGGTCTAATTACAAAAGTAGGACCGTGAATCTACATCTGTATGATGACTTTGACATTCCGTCAGAACAGGGAGAATACATTCCGCTACTATGTCTGGTTTGCCAAACTCATCAATGACATGCGAGACATCAAGATGACCATGTCCAGAATGCAACTAAACTCAAAGATTGTGAACAACATGTTGCCTGATGGGGTTGATTTTGTTACAGAAGTGAAATGAACAGAGATTGAGGGACTCCAACTATGTCAGTTGTATGGCTTATCTGAAGCAATAACGAGAAAACAGCAATGGAAACAAATATGATGTTGGATCGATTCACTCAACACACTATGGATCCACTTGCTTTGATGTCAAATGTCTCACACCAACAGCACTATTCACAATCATCTATACTCAACATCACATATGTTCAGTATAACTTGTTGAAAAAACACTCACTTGATTTCGGGACTCTCTCTAACAATACAACTTTATTGATATTTTATCCTGCACACTTGCCCTACTCACCCAATCATACAAAACATACCTACCTCAAACAAACAATCAACTCAGAACTTCATCAAATACAAGGAACCAAGCCACAGTTCAAGACGGGAGAGTTGTGGTTCAGAATGTTCAGGGTCGACAGAATAGAGGTCAGGGGAACAATGCACGGGGTGGAGGTGCAGCTGGTTATGGGGGAGCACAGAACAGAGTTGGGAATGCTAATCCAGGTCAAGCAAGGCAGATTAAGTGCTACAACTGCAACGGTATAGGCCACATAGCAAGAAACTGCACTCAACCTAAGCGTCCACAGAACTCCGAATACTTCAAAAAGATAAGATGTTGCTGATGCAAGCTCAGGAGAATGGGGTGGCATTGGAAGAGTGACAGTTATTGTTTATTGCGGGTGGCAAGACTAACACTATTGATGTGATGTGGTGGAGAAACATGTTTAGGATTTAGCACTCAATGTGGACAACGAGTTTCAAGCTAATAACTGTGATGCTTTTGATTCAGATGTTGATGAGGCTCCCACGACACAAACTATGTTCATGGCTAACCTATTATCTGTGGATCTTGTTTATGATGAAGCCGATCTGTCTTATGATTCGGAGATTAGGTACACGACCATGATCACTATCAGGATGCTGTTTGTGAACATCATGAAGAAACAACGAGTGCATGACGATGTACAACCT
The DNA here is from genome assembly GCA_026074375.1 of Tanacetum coccineum. NCBI lineage: Eukaryota > Viridiplantae > Streptophyta > Magnoliopsida > Asterales > Asteraceae > Tanacetum > Tanacetum coccineum. The sequence continues at coordinate 9,872 of BQNB010036527.1, read as the reverse complement.
AACTACAGTTGTTATATCACATGCAAATTATTAACGGTGTTAGTTATATGTTCACGTATGAAACAGTATGTAAAGGACAACGCAGTGCCAATTGTACAAAGTAATGTATCTTCTGTTCCAAATGATGCATACATGATGATATTTAATGAAGAATCAAAGACTACGAGTTGAACACAAGAAATAGATAGCTGTGTGCTTATATTTCAGTATTTTTCCCTGGGGTCGACCTAACCGGCTGGGGGTGAGTGGGAATGTGTTTTGTACTTGACGCAGGGAATGAGAGAGAGGGGCAGACCTGCCGAGTTGGGGTGGGGACAAGTGGTGTGTTGACCGGAGGAAGGGGGCGACTTGTTGCGTTCACAGCGCACAAAGGTTGGGTGGCATACCCTGATTTGTAGTTTGTTTTGAGCTGAGTTGAGTGGAGAGGGGGGTCTTAGCGGTGTCGGTGTGGCGCATTGTTAATAGAAGATATGTATGACATTTCATTTTTTTTGTTTTTGGGGAACAAGAAGATACTTTACTTTGTTCTATTGGACTGACCCGTCTGTCCTTTTTGATATACTCATGTTATTTAGGGATCATTTCTATCTTTCACTAGGATATTGTGCTGGTGAGTTTAACATGAACGGCTAGTATTGTTGGGTTGTTCATACGGTCTTGCAGCTCGTGGTTCTGCGGCTGGTCCTCTATTACCCTGCTTCCTGATTGGGAGCTGCGGGAGGGGTCCGTTGAGACTCGTTGATATGTATGGATCGGAGTGTCTGGCTGATTCTTAGTTCCTCTGTGTTTAGGTTAGCCATGATCGTTTGTGTCGTGGGAGCAGCTTCATCATCCAGGTTGCATTTAGCTTCATTGTGTGGTGCGTGTTTAGCCCGGGGGCATCAGGGTGGGAGTTTGACACAGTTTAAGGGGGGAGCACTTGACATATGCTAGCTTTCAATAGTGTTGTCTTGGTCCTCCACGCATATTTTACTTGTTATGCGAGTACTTACATGTGCCCTCCCCCAATTGCTCCTGAGCGTGCAATCTGCTATCAATTTATCTGTAGAAGATTATCGGAGTTATGTTGGACGCTTAGGTTGTGTGCTGTTTCTTGCTTTGTGGCCTATACCGTATTGTGTTAGCAGTTGTTGCCTTATATGCCTTGTGACTCCTTGGTTTTGCATTCCACAAACTTCTTGGTATGTGCTCTCCCCCATTACCTGCGGTACCTCCTCCCAGTGCATGGTCCCCTTACCGTCTTTTCTGTCGACACTGTAACTTTCTAGATACACAACTCTCCCGTCATGAACTGTAGCTTGGTTCCTTGTATTTGATGATGTATCTGAGTTGATGTTTGTCTTGAGGTAGGTATGTTTTGTGTGTTTGGTCTGTTTAGAGTAGGGCAGGTGTGATGGTTAATTTTATCAATTTAAGTCTGTATGTTAGAGAGAGTCCCGATCAAGTTTGAGTAGTTTCTTTTGTTTGTCAACAAAGTATAGTGGAACATTCTGTGGATGGTTTGAGTTATAGTTGATTCTGTGAATAGTCTGCTGGTGTGAGCATTTGACACATTCAATGCAAGTGGTTCCATAGCATTTGGGTTGAGTGATTACGTTTCCAAATTTCATTTTGGTTGTCATTCGGACTTGTTTCTCCGGGATGTGCTTCAGATTAAGCATACAGTGATCATAGTTGGAGTCCATCAATACTTCTCGTTATGTTTCACTGCTGTATACATATCTACCAATTCAGCACTTGTTGTTCACAAACTTGGAGTTCAAACTGCATTCTAGACATGGTCTTCCTTGATGTTCCGCATGTCCTTTGATGTGTTTGGCAAACCAGTACATAGTAGTCGTGAATGGGTGCTCCCTTGTTCTGGTCGGATAGTGTTCTTAAGTCAGATTTCTGTCTGTGAGTACACGGTCCGACTTTTGTTTTGGAATTGATCTTTCACAGTATGCTTTCTTCACTGTTGTCCCTTTTGTCCCTTTGCATCGGCGTTAATGATTTGATAAGAGAGTAGATATCTTTTTGGCAGGGCCCTTGAGAGTAGGATGTTTCGTTGCTTCGAATGACTGCATTGTACCTTTCACTTTATCTTTAGGTGACTAGTTGATTAGACTCGTGGTCGTTCTGGACATCCTGATCTGGGGGGCACCTTTTGTCCCTTCTAATTTGTGTTGCCCGAAATGTCACCATATAGTATGGTTCCTGTTTCAATCTGCACCTCCACCCCCCCTCACCCCCCCATTACTTCAAAATGTTCATACATATTTCTCTTTTACCCCGACAATACTGTCGAATACGGTGTTGCATGATTGCAAAGTCCAGTGCCTATAAGAATAGGTGGTACGGGTATTCTGTTACCAGCACATTGGATGTTGATTCCGTTGTTTCTAGGCTTTCTTAAATTGATTGTGATATGATTAAGTCCTGATTCGATACAATGTTTAGTGATTGTTAGTAAAAGTGATTGATTGATTGTGTGAAATGGTGATGAATCGTTCTGTAAAGGTTTCGTTAGGATTTCGTACACGTTGAAGAATTTAGTTCAAATATCCAAAAATCAATACCTCGCTCGGAGGTAACTCGTGGGAAAAGAGTTAGATTAACTCGCTTGCGCAAGTATTAAATTGACAGAGTTTCCTTTCTCAACATGTCGCTATAGAAAAGAATCTCTCAAAAACCTGTAACTCGCTCATGCTTAACTCGTGGAAGAGAGTTGACAACTCCGCTGGCAAGATGATTATATTGACAGAGTTCCTTGTTCACAAGTCGCTAGATTAAAAGTCTGCTTATATTACTTGGTACGCAGCTAGGATATTTACGCGCTACCGTGTATACTTGCTTCCTGTGTAATCAGCTTTACCTGTAAACTCGCTACCTTGGTAACTCGCTACCTGTTTAATCGCTACCTGCACAAAACAAACAACTCGCTAGCACATTACTTCCTCTGACCTCGTGTTCTGTTCCGGACAATCTCCACCAGTACAGTGATCTAACTCGCTAGGAAGATCAATGAACAGTAGCCTAACTCGCTAGAAGAATGGAAAAAATTGGGTTTTTTTTTCACCTAAAACACCTTTAAATCACCATTTTCGAATCGTTTTTTCGCTGGTTTCTTTTGCAATAACTTGGCGAACTAGAAGGCTTTATTGCTTCTGTAAAAACTTGTACTTTACATCACAAATGTCGAGAATCAAAGAAAACCATAGAACTGTCTCTATTAAACTTCAAAAACAAACTTTTACAATCTATACTTCACATGAATCGCCTCACATTCTAGCTATTAATTCCTGCGTTGCGATGATACCAAAATTGTAGATTGGAAATATGTAATAACATATCGATGGACTAGAGGATTAGCTCCAAGTATCTGACAAGAGAGAAGTGAGGGATAAACTTCTCTTGGTGAGAAATGTTATTGTATTAAATGAATATGACTAACACCACCTTTCAATGGACATGGAATAGTGCTTTTTCCTTATATTTACAATTGTAAACGCCTAGGGCATTGGTAAAGGGCTTAACATGTTGGGTTTACTAACCGGGCCATTACCCGAACCATTATACATTAACTACTTAACTCTAGAGCAACAATAAACGATATAATTACTCGGGGTGTGACCGAGTCTTTTTCTAATATCTTACACGATATGGAAAAGCGGTTTTGTTTCTTCGAGTAACCAGTGTCTAACAACATCCCTTACGTTGTTCAAAATACGCTTGTGCTTTTTTGGATTCCACATAATCTCCCATGCGATCTGAGTCGGCATATACTACGGTTTCTAACGACGGTCCCCTTAGGTTTACCTATTCTTTAATGCCGTAGTGCTTTTTTAATGTATTGGAAGATACGTTTTAACCGCTTCAGGTGAGAGGTTTTGGGAGCTCTTGGAAAGCGGGCACAAGGCATGTCACTAAACATGATATCGAGCCTACTTGCTGTTAGGTATAATAAACTACCTTACCAAGTCTCCGATTCTTGGTACTATCTAAGACTCACACTCTTCTCTTCGTGAGTTTTGTATCGGAGGACATGGGGGTTTTCATTGGTTTAGAATTAGAATTCTTCTAGACCAAAATAATTTTTAAGGCATTCTCTTTAAAATACTTAGATTGATTAAATGATTTATACCATCTTCCATTTGTTTATTTGTAATCCAAGAAGAAGTTAAGTCACCCATCATGCTCATCTTCGTATTCGTCAATTGCATTGATTTTGGTTATAAAATTCATCACACATGTCTGGACAAGACGAACCGAATATATGTCATCGAATATATTTGAACAATGATGAGATTTGATACTTTTCTTCTTAGTAAGAAGATGTGATTCGACCATTCTTATTGTTATTCTTGTTTAATAAGAAAAGCTTTTAATCTATCATACCAAGCTTTGGGTGCTTGTTTAAGACCATATAAGCTTCTTTAATTTATAAACATGATCCGGTTTTTCAAAATCAATGAATCCCAGAGGTTGTGCCACGTATACCTCCTCATTGATAAAACCGTTCAGGAATGCACTTTTTACATCCATTTGGAATAATTTAAAATCTAAGGCGCAAGCATAGGCTAATAATATCCTAATAGATATTAAATTCAAGTTTTAGCATAAACCGGGGCAATGTTTATCATAATCGATGCCCTCTTGTTGGTTGTAGGCCCTTGAGCAAACTAACATAAGCCTTATTTCGAGAAACAATTACCGTTCTCGGTCTACTTATTCCTTAAACCACTTAGTTCCAATAATTGTTCATATTATTAGGTTGTGGAACTAAACTTCATAAATACGTCAGTTAGCTATGAGTTGGTTTTAATTCTTCTTGCATGGTGACTATCCAACTTTCATCTCCTAAGGCTTCATTCACATTCTTAGGTTCTATAGTTGATATAAAACATTAGAAGTTACTTTGGTTTTGGGCTTGTGATCTAAGGGTTCTTTGGTTAAGGTTTCCTTATAACATTTTTCTAAGGGTGGTTCCTAGATTTCCTTCTATTTATCTTTTGGTCAATCTCAAATATGCTCTCTCCTCAAACAACATTTTACTATGGGTTTTTCTTTTCGATTTCCCTAATAGCTTCTTCTTCATCTAAGTCATCATCCACCAAGGGTGATGTCTTAGAGGGTGGAGGAGTTTCATCGAATGTCACGTTGAGTGATTCTTCGATTTTCCTAGTGTGTTTATTAAGAATGATATAGGCTTTACTATTTTGGGAGTAACCTAGAAAGACACATTCGTATGACTTTGGGTCAAACTTGGTAAGGTAGTCTTTAATGTTTAATTGGAAGCACTTGCTTTTCAAACACCTAAATAGTCAAGAGTAGGTTCCTACCTTCAAGATTTCATAAGGTGTTTTTCATTGAGTGGCTTTAAATTAGGGATTACGGTTGAGTAATTTATGTTGATGTCATCTACGGCGTTACACCAAAACTTTTGTGGTAACGATTCCTTGTTCAACATGGTTCTACTCATTTCCTGAAGTCCCTATTTTTCACTTTCAACCACGTATTTGATTGAGGAGTGTGGTGGGAGTCTGTAGAAGTTTATGGAGTAATACCATTGGAAGTACAAAACTCTCAAACTTGCACTTATTATCAAATTCTCCTACCGAGGTCGGTTCTTATTGGAACATCTATAGCCATCCTATAATTGATTTTGTGATTTCTTACTAAATATTTTAAATTGATCGAAAAGCTTCAGTTTTATTCTTAAGAAATCTAGTCCAAGTATACCTAGAGTAGTCATCTACTGTAACACCCCTCATATTTGACTTTAGCTGCGGGAATGATAATCTGGGGTATTACTTTATGGAATCCATAGGCACAAATAATAGAAAACGACTTAAATGAGACATTTTTGAAAGATAAGTTATCATTCATTAGTCATCAGAGTTTTTACAAAAGAGGTCCCAAAATACATTTCAAAACATAAAGTTGAATGATAACAGGTTTGAACGTCCTCATGTATTGAATGATACTTGTGAAAACATAAAGTTAAATGATAAAATTATTAAAAAAGGCCAAATACATTTCAAAACCCAAATACTTCATGAATCAAAGTTCACTTTATGTTTTGAATGATACTTGTGAAAATATCGTATCACTGTTCGGGCTATCATAATCCAAAGGTCATGTAGTAAACGTTTGAGGAGCTCGGACACTTTAAATCGTAAATCCAACAAACTCATCAAAACGTATACTCAAATGAAACCCCTCACATGAAACTCCCTAGTAACGTGATACGTTATAGATTAAATGATAAGGTTTTATCTTTTTAAGTTTCTTCAAAAGCTAGCGGATGATAAATTATGTTAGATATATAACATAATTGTTTTTAGAGTTTTCGATCGATGAATGATTACGATATATGTGTTAGGGTTTTAATTAAATCGAGTCTTATATATTTCTCAATATGATTTTTATAATTAATATAAAAAATATTAATTTTATACCTTTAGAATGTTTAAAAATGATAATATATTACCCTTGGTTTATTTTTATATTTATATATATATATTTATATATATATATATATATATATATATACAAAGTTAATCCTTTTAATATAACTTTTAAAATCTTTAAACCCTTAACTTTAAAGAATGGCAAAACAGTCCCTTGGAGTTATAAAATTTAGGAATATTACCATTTTTCATGCCCCCTCTAGTTCTTATGTTTCAAGAATTTACAATTTATACCCATTTGCATGACACATTTGCGAAATTTAATTCCAAAAAACTTAATATTATATTTTTAAAATCCAAAAGAGTTTTACAGCTTCGTATGGCTTACTAGATAAGCTAAAATTAAGTTAAGTTATAAGCTTAAAGCTTTATAGAAAGAGCTTGTGAGATTTCAAAATATCCAAAAAATGGGTTCGGTTAGTTTAAAATGATTTACCCGATGGGTTTAAGGCTTTAAGATTAGTTTGTTAAAGCTTATGAAATGAATAATTGAGCTTTATTGAAGATAGCTATATAATAGCTTATGGCTTATGCTGGTTAGATACAACAAAAAGAGCTTTTTTAATGGGTTTTAGAGTGCGTTTGGTTTAGAAAATCCAAATGAGTAAGCTTTAGGGTTTAAGGGCTGATTTCATGAGAATCTTAAGGATGATATATGTGTGTTGTATAATTTAAAACAATCAAGAGTGTATAGAACATAGGTGAAGACTTTTCAAAAGCTTGATTGGGTCGAAATTGATGAAATGGAGTCGAACACTTTAAGTTAATGAATACAAAGACTTCTTTCTTCTTAAATTTTGGCTTCTTGTAGCGTAAACATTCTTTCTTAATCTTCTATGGAATGGTTTAAAAATATGATTTTAGGTTGTTTGAAGTTTTGATGGTGTATTGAAAGTGTTTGTATGTATGCGTGACATATTTTAGTGTATAGAATAGTGTATTGCCCAAGTGTACGTGGTGTGGTGACCAAGGTAAGTGGGGGGTGGCCAAGGTGATGTAGAGGTTGGGACCTAAGTTATGTTCTTGGGTGCATTGGTGGGTGATGCTTGTAGCAGCAATAGGGAGGGGACGGGGTGGGGGGTGGGGTGTTAGATGGGGGTGGGGGGGGGGGGGTGGGGGGAGGGCATAGGGGGGATGGGGGGTGGGGTTGGCGTGGGGGGGGCGGTATTTTCCATCTAGGGTTTAGTTGAATTTAGGGTTGTTTTAGGGTTTAAGGTTAAGATTAGGGTTTTAGACATGTTTTAGGGTTTAGTTTATGGTTTTGAAGTTATGCTTTAAGTGTTTATGTAAACTTGGTTAAAGTGGGATGGGTTAGAAATAAACATGATTTTGAAGGGAAAATGACCTAGTTTGAAATCTATGCCATGTTTAACATTGTACTTTGAGCTTAGGATTTTGTAATTGTTTTGAGGGAGGAATTAATATTCAAAATTTATGCATTGTACACTTGTACACATGCCTTGCAAGCTTGAACATTCACTTTATATGTAAACATTTCATATAATTAGGGTGTTGATATAAACGTTAACGTTTGAAATCCGTTTTGTTAACTAACGTTTTTTAAAAGTACGTTAATAGATAATGTATGATAAAATAGGAGTTTTAAAACCATATTGTTTGTGCTTGACATATTATAATGTTTACTTGCAATAAACGTTGATGAAATTGGCATTGGTAGGTTGTGTGAGCACGTTTACTTTTGTAATGTAAGTTACGTTACATTATGAATGGAATAAAGCAAAAATCTTTCCATGAAAATGGTTGCATCTAATTTAATAGATGGAAATTATACTGAGGAAAATTGCATCTAATTTAATAGATGGATAATTACATAAAGGTAAATTATGAGTTGTTATAGTCTCCCAACCTTAAAAGAAATCTCGTCCCGAGATTTAGTTGGATGTTGGAGTGGTATTTGGAAATAAATGTGGATACTTGGCACGAATTTGATCTTCGCATTCCCACGTGAATTATGGTCATCTTTTAGAGTTCCATTTTACTTTGACTATAGGCATACGATTTTGTCTCAGTTGCTTGACTTCTCGATTTATAATTTCTATTGGTTCTTCCACAAAGCTGAGTTTGTCATCGAGCCGGAGCTCTTTCATTGGAATGATAAGAGATTCGTCAGATAGACATTTCTTTAAATTAGAAATGTAGAAAGTACTATGGACATTACTGAGTTCTTCAGGAAGCTCAAGTGTGTATGCCACTGGGCCGGCCCTTTTAAGGATCTTAAATGGTCTAATGTACTGGGGGTTAAGCTTTCCTCGCTTTCCGAATCGGATGACACCTTTTTGAGGTGACACTTTCAACATAACACGATCTCCAATTTGGAATTCCAAAGGCTTTCGCCTTACATTGGCATAACTCCTTTGCCGGTCTCTTGCAGCTTGCAAGCATTGTCGAATTTTTAATATCTTTTCGGTGGTTTCATGGATTATCTCTGGTCCCGTGAGTTAAACATCTCCAACTTCGGCCCAGCAGACATGTGATCTGCACTTTTGACCATAAAGTGCCTCGAATGGTGTTGCCTTAATACTAGCATGGTAACTGTTATTGTAAGAAAATTCTACCAATGGTGAGTGTCTTTTCCATCATTTTCCAAAATCTATAACACAGGCTCGAAGCATGTCTTCGAGTGTTTGGATGGTTCTTTCACTTTGTCCATCAGTCTAGGGATTATATGTCGTACTCATGTCTAATTGAGTACCCAAAGCATTCTGCATTGACTGCCAGAATCTGGATGTGAAATGACTGTTACGATCTGAGATGATAGATATCGGCACTCCATGCCGTGAGACTATCTCCTTTATATACAACCTTGTAAGGGTTTCCATACTATCTGTCTCTCTCGTAGGGATTAAATGTGCTGATTTGGTAAGGCGGTCTACAATGACCCAAATTGTGTCATGTCCACTTGATGTTTTGGGTAGTTTTGTAACGAAGTCCATCGTTATTCTTTCCCATTTCCATGTAGGAATTTCTGGTTGTATCAGTAAGCCAAATGGCTTCTGACCATCTGCTTTAACTCTAGAGCATGTCAAACACTTGCCGACATACTCAGCGATGATTGCCTTCATGTTAGGCCACCAATAGAGTTTCTTTAGATCCTGATACATCTTGTTAGAACCTGGGTGAATAGAATACTTCGATTTATGGGATTCATGCATGATCAAGTCTCTCAAATTACCAAAAAGTGGTAACCAGCTTCGGTTCTTGATACAACGAGTTCCATCAGGACGTACTTCAAATGCTTTATCCATTCCTCATAGGTTCTTAGCTTTGATGTTCTTTTCTTTGATCGCCTTAGTTTGGGCTTCGAGGATTTGTGATGGTAATTGTCACACCCCGCCAAGGCGGAAACGCGAGGCGTAAACAAGAATGGATATTATCACAACACATGGTGTCTATATAGAG
>BQNB010036526.1:36312-47753 GCA_026074375.1 Tanacetum coccineum | reverse complement strand
GTAACCAAACACACTATATTTGAATTTCATAGGTATATGGCAATTACCTACACCGAGGGCTATTATCTCTTTATATATATACACTAGTCAGTTTGTGTGCCATGAGCTTAGACCAGACTATACTATACCAGACAAGACCAAACAGACCAAACAAGACAATAACGCAGTAATACACGGTTACTATGATAATTGCATTCATTGCAATTATTACAAATAACGGGTATATAATAACGTGACCCAAGATCATAACAATAACATTTTCATAATAATTGTGTTTGTACAATTATTACACTATAACTTGTATTCAAACTGTTTATCAAACCTATGAATTTCACTCAACCTTTGTGTTGACTTTTTAGCATGTTTATCTCAGGTTATTGAGCAATATACGGCACGGAGTGGCATGGACATGAAGATGGCTAAAACTTGTTATCATTCACACTGTATGTAACTAGATTTTGGGACCTGCCTTTGTAAAACTCTGATTTGAAATGAATGATAACGTATCTTTTGAACAAACGTCTCTTTTGGGTCGTTTTCTATGATTATGATTGTTGTTTCCATGAAGTAATACCCCAGATTAGCTTCCGCTGCTATATTGTAAAAATGGGGGTGTTACATTTCTCTTAGAGCTTCTTCATCCATACGGAGTTGATGTAACTCTTTCTTGGTAAGAGAGCAATTAGCTTATGATGACGAACAATCTATACCTTCGCGTGTACAGTAGGAGTACTTTTAACTTAGCACCCATTTTGTTTCTCTAGTTGTACCTCCTTTCCATACGTAGAAAGATGCAGCTTACGATCCTTTTTAGAACTTTCTTTTAAGAGAGTGCCGATCAAAGCACGGCTCTTTTGAGAAATGTCATTGCACTTCTCATAGGCTTTTCTAAGTTCATCTCTGACAGCACATGAATCTTCAAACCGAAAGGCTAACTCTAAAAGCGCATCTTGACGACCCTTGTCTTCGTTAATTAATCTTTGCACCAAGGCTTTGATTTTGGAGTCGGTATGGGGAAGCGAACATGTCATTCGATATATTTTTACCTTGTAGTAGGGTTTAAGTTTGAAAATTTGAGAGAAATGAGGTGGTAGTTATAAGACAAAAGGGGGAAGGGAAATAATTTAAGATTTTGTTGTCTACTTCAACGGATATATTCCTAACATTTTGTCGTATTGGCTCGTTCCGATGACGAGACATTCACCTAGGAATACGGGAGGGTCAATTCAAGTTGAAATGTCCACATCCCTCCGCCTCAAACGGCACTCCCTGTAATAGAAAATTGCCTAACACATCGTAGGAGGATTAAAACAAATTTCTACACCCTTGCATCAACACAATACCAGAGAGTCACTCATGTCATGGACCGTGAGGTCAAGCAACTCAAACGAAGTTGTATACCTATCGTTAAAAGACCGTTGGAATGCACGTAGAGGTCCAGAATACACGCGGAAACGTGAAGACCTGTTCAAGACAAATACCCTCACCTATTCACGAACCCGCGATCTACTACAACGTCTTGATTTCGGGACGAAATCGCATAACATGGGGCGGATGTAGCACCTCAGAAAAATTTAGAACTCCTTTTCATTTTATGTAAGAGTATGTACCACGAGCATTTGCAAATTTGCCGTTACTTTCCAATAAAAAGTTATCCTTCAAGCGACATACAATATTTTACGCTATTGAGAGTTTTAATAGCGCGTATAAATCATCATTTTGCTTTCGGATCTAAAAGGGTATTTTAGAAAACGCGTAGCAATAAAATCATATTTTTCACGCCCTGTGAAACAAAGTCACACACCAATATTATTCTGTGAACCCGTCCATACTTCAATGAAAAAAAAACCATACATGTGACAATATTTAAATTCTCCTAAATAAATATTGTACCTTGACATTTCATTCACCTCAAAACTTTAATACATGAATGTATATCTACGACAATCAGTGGAGAAATTCAAAATAGGCAAACAAACATTATCATTATATTCCTTACACCTAATGTCCTACACATTATGTTCTTTCAAAGTCTTCACATGCCAATATCTCTTCTCCTGCAAACTTCATTTCACAAATAGGGAGATTCGCTATCAATAGTTATACTATACAACTATGCTCAATAGTGAGTGAATAATAAACATTCACGAGAAGTTTTGAAAGTTTTCAGTAAATGCACGAACTTGTAGTATAAATAGACACCTATTCTCTTCACTTCTAGTAGCACCCTCACGCACAGGATCAAACAAGAGAAGTAAGGTTCGAGTAGAGTTTTAGCTAGTGAACGTTGGGTTTAAAGGGTAGTATTAACCAAGGGTTGGTTCGAGCTTCCTTACTACCGTCATCTTTCCGCATTGTCTAGCAAAACTTGGACCTTCGTAAGTCATTCTTGTAGCTTTATATTATCATATACGACTTTCACTTTGTTGTAACACGCGACATGCATGGTGCAACCCATGCATGGTCCTTGTAAACGTACGCATATCGAACTTTTGTCATGCTATGCATGAAGTTTGATACGTAAATGATGGACTTAAAACTAGATCAAACAAGAACTATATGACCACTTTAGACGAGTAAAACTTGACACTTGTCTCATGATTATAAAATGTTGGCACTATGGGCGAGTAGAATTAAGACTTACGTGTTGAATATTTATGTTGTGACCATGACCAAACCATAACTCAACCACCTAAGTAATGTGCAACGAGGGGCTACTACCTCGTCAAGGTTGTGCCTCGTCATTGACAGCACCAACGTAAGCAGAAGGGGCTACTCTTTGGTTAGCCAACCTATCCCGACCTGTTGGACATTCAAGCCACGTCGCCATGCATGCTAGCATGCACAGTCGACTGCTGCCACTGTTGTCGCTACTTGCGTAAGCGTGTGACAGTGGGCATGCTGCCACTGTTGCTACTGCACGGTGACGAGTGGCATGGCCCTAGTGGTCTCGTACTAGTGGGCTGCTGCCATGCGATGAACGCACCCTTTTAGGCACTTTGAAACCAACCGGACGAACCATGTTGGGCAGCCAACGCACCCTCCTTGGTGCGGCTGCACTTGACCCCGATGCACCTTCATGGTTTGAACCAAAGGACTGGACACCCTTGTCAAAGTGGTACCACTTCGATGGCAAACCATTTCCTATTTGGTGATACTTGTACATGAGAATAGCAAGCTAGGTAAATGGACAACCAACTTATTTATAGCTACATAAAATAGCAAAACTTTGGTACATATAATTAGTAGCTAACATGTGTAAAAAAGGAAAGCATGGTGACATAAAATTTGCATGCATGCTCTTCCTGGATGTGTCATACTAGTAGGGTATGACATGGTATGTCATGTTTTAACTTGTCCCTCTTTTGCAAATGGATAGTATACCTTACGTATTGTATATATAATTCATGCGTGTAGAGTAGAATGCATTTCCACAACTATATAATTGACACTAGAAATGGTACATTACTTTTAATGGCTTAGAATTAGTTACGATAAAACCGAACTTTTAAAAGAGTAAAATAAACTTGTTTCGTATTATATAATCTAGTTGACACTAAAAAATAAACTAAAGTCTATTCGAGTTCAAAACATGATTTTAAAAAGCATATGATTTAAATTGTAAACGTTGAAACGTAAGAATATTAAATACAAGTAAATAATTTTTACATAAAATGGATATTTAGACGAGATTTAAGTAACGGCTAAAGTAGGTAAATAAGCAAGATTAATATATATATATAAACTCAATAATTGGTAAATAAAAGTTATATTTTTTAAAAACATAAATTGTATTATTTTAACAATGTGACCATGTGATTATAAGTTATAGCACATAATTTCATCAAATTAAGTATAAATACTTATATGTGCGTAGTTGTGTATCATCCCTAGAGCCAACGGTCTAATCAACGATATGAGAACATAAAGCGATATTTTATTATTGGACGAATAAGTTGGATAATTCATATATTAAGTTCTTAGAATGTACACTCAGATTTATCGTAATTACTTAGGTGTTTGATCGAGTCACTATTTGACGTGTATAGGTCCAACTTCCCTATTCAAGGCGGACTAATTGAACAAGGTGAGTTTCCATGGGCCCCTTAACTCTAATTGTTTTCGGGGGTGGAACATTGCTTATTTTAAAAACATGTGAAATACAAGTACAATTATACATTACTGATTGGTCTAAGTCCCGATTTAACCCAAGTTGTTATTTGCCCGATTTATCATGAACCGTTAATTACTTGTAAGCGCGAATGTTATGGATAGATCTATCGGGATTGACGTCCCTGTTCGACTTGGACTGACATTAGTCAAGCGAATACAGTTTCATTTGAGTCAGATTACGGGTGTCCCGGGTTAGACACCTGCAAGGGCATTCATTCATTGTTGGTATATGTTAACGCTTCGGTGTCATGAGCTTAGACAATAGTAATGCAATTTATATGACTTTGTATCTGTTATATTGTCATATGTGGATGAAATCTTGTGATTCATAAACACTACATTTTTCTGCTTAAACAAACCTATGAACTCACCAACTTTATGTTGACACTTTAGCAATGTTTTCTCAGGTGTTAAGAACGAAGATGCTATATGAAGTCTCATGCATTGCAGTCATTTCCCGTTATCTGAAGATCACTTGTACTATTTAAAAACGATGTCGTATCGTCTATTTTTATGCTTCCGCTGAATGTTTAAACAATTTATTATTTCCTAATTCAAGTGATCAATTTTCTTAAAATGTCTCATATAGAGGTCGTTCTGTATTACTTAGAAGTATGATAATCTTGAAGTCACACGCCCTCGGCTGCCATTATACTCTGATATTTTGGGGGTGTGACAGTAAATGACCTGAAAATACGGAATGTTACAAAACCGTTAAGCAAATAAGCACTTGAATCCTTTATAAACTATTTATAAGCTCAAATAAGCCAAAAAAACTACCCAATAAGCCAAACCGTGGGCTTTGAGCCACGGTTTGGGCTTGGGTATTGGGCCAAAACCAACTAGCTCCTCCGGGCTTATTTATTAAGTTCGTTAAGCCAAAAGAAAATCAAATAAGCATTTGGTTCACCAATAAGCTATCAAATAAGCCATTAATAAGCCGAGAAATAAGCCAAACCATGCGGCTTATTGTTTAAGCTCATGGTTTTTGGGCTTAGATTTTGGGACGAGGCCCAATTAAGCCCGATAAGCATACTTGTGCTTATTTATTAGTCAAATAAGCTCAAACACACTTTCCCTTATCAAAATAAGTCACGCAATAACCTAGGAAATAAGTCGAAAACTTTAATAAGCTAAAACAACTTCCTTATTGGGCCGAGACACTTATAAGCGCAATAAGCACTTCCTGGGCTTATTACTAAGCCAAAAGTTTCAATAATCATATTGACACAACTTTATTATATAAAAACAATCACAATCACTTAACTACATTTTCTCGGTTTCCTTTTTATTATTTTCAAAGAAAGCTTAAACCTTTTTAGGGTTTATATAAACTTTAAACCTTGATTTTTATAAAAAGATTGTACATCCTTTACTTATGCATTAAAAGGTTAACAAAAGTACAAGTCTTTTTAAGAAAAGATTAATTACTAAGAAGAAAGTTTAAAGAAGAGATTAATGGCCAAGATAACAGCCCAAATGTTGTTTAAATACCCCAAATGGGTGTATGAATCAAACCAATATACACCTTAGCTTCAAGAATCTTGATTAAGAGGAAAAATGTGGATGTTTGTGTGTTGTGGCTTACGTCAAACGAACACAAGAGGGGAGGGAGAGGGAAAAATATTTCTAGTGTGTGTTTTCTTGTGAGAGAGTAAGGTTTAATGCAAATGAGGATGATTAGGCACCTAGGGACATTAACATGTATGCACACGAAGGAATCCTAGGAAGAATATAATATCAGGGAACACACTGGCAAGGATTTCAGGAGGATGGTGTCTTGGGTGTGTGTTTTGTAGGTGGGCGACCTCGTGAGCAAGTGGGATAGGGAAAAGAAAAGGGAAAGAATTTGATCTCAATTATTTTTTGGATCATGCAAGGTTGTGATTATAATTTGAATTTTCTAGGTATTTTCAGGCACACAATATGCTACTATGATATTTTCAGGTATACGCCAAAGACTATAAAACGCGTTACGGATTTAGACTGAAGAATGTGAAATTTTAAATATCTAAACTGTTGTGGTCGTTGTAAGGGACTTCTACAACAAGTTTTACAACTTTCTGGGCAGTGTACCTAACCGTTGTAGTAGTAGTATAGGCAATACTCAGGGGTTGTTATCATTCTCTAGGGGAATAAGTTGGGAAGACTTGATCATGGTCTAACAGAATTCTAGGGGTTGAGGGAAGATTATTTTTGTATTTTTATATTTTATAGAAAGCAAGTAAATCTATGTTTTTTTTTTTTTTTTTTTTTCTTTGAGAGATTGGGTTGGGTTTTAGCTATTAAAACAAAATAATAAACTACGCTAAATGGTGTAATATAATAAAAGATTGGTTTCATTATTCATGTATTACTCCATAGATTGCTTTCCTAGTGTTGTTGCTTTGTCACACTTGTGATGATCTATGTAATTATTTCCTAAGTCATGAACGGATTACACGAACCCGCCGTCTATTTAATATTCCGTTGAGGCAAAACACAAAGTAAGGTAGTATGAAGACTATTATCTGGCCCCCAAGAATATATTAAACGTATTTGAAATATATTTAAAGTGGATCAACCATATTAAGGGGCAAGGTTAGTTATGAGATGTTACCCGGATGGTATCCTTTTACACAATCATGTTTCCCTAGACATATCACAGCGATACAAACACAAGTGTTTTCTAAAGCCTATATGCATGCATATTTATTCACAAGAAAGCAAAAACACTAAGAATCTACTTTCTAGGTTTCGTACAATCTAAATGATTCCAATAATGGGTTTTTAGCAAGATGTTTTAAAGATAAAGCATTAAAGAACAATTAACGAATCAAACAAAAGGGATCATATTGAATGATTAAGATGTTTACTTGATGTAAACATGAATTGAAGGTGGTACAATAGGGTTTTGGAAGCCCTAAACTCATTCCTATAAGCATGCCAACGAACTAGGGTTTGTCCCCCTTTTTTACTCTAAAGTTACACACCTAAAACCTTAAATTTGAGTTCTACTTTATAAGAATATCGCTGTATTGGCGTCCGTTCCGTTTATAAATCGTGAAGCCCGTCATAAAGTAGAATCTTTAGATCCGAGTTTGAGTCGGTGGGGCCTAACGCAAGTCATAGAGAGTCTTGTAACGCCGTTCATAGATGAATTTATGACGGCGTCGTGTATATAAATGGTGGACTCCGTCTCTAGCCGCTGAGGTCTTTAAATCTTTGAGAGTTTGGGGTTGGTTTTGTAATCTTGTTGTTTTCTTTCCAAATGAGCCCAAAGTTACATGTATTTCCTCTCAAATGCCATCCAAATGAGAAATACCTGAAAATGAACGATTAAGTACCTATTTTGGGCATAAATGCACGATTTAGGGGGTTAAATGACCCCGAAAAAGTATATAAAATGACACCTCATCAAATACCCCTACACTTAGGATTTGCTTGTCCTTAAGCAAATAGGCTTTTCTACCTAGACAATAGCAGTATTAGGGTCATTTAACCTACTCTTTAAAAGTAATTTACAACACAACCTTCTAGACCTCGTAATTAAAAGCACGGAAAGTATATACTAGCACCTCACATAAGTGTTTGGGATTCTCTCTTTCACTCGGTTGTATAATAAATTATAACATAATGGGGAAACGGATAAATCAAACACTCAATTACCTGCATGCATATAAAGACCATAGGTTTGTAAAGGATCAACCCTCACCACTAGGCGCAAGATTTTCATTACTATCTATAGAAGTTTTTTATAAGGTGGTTGTGGGGTGGTGTAGGTGTAAGATAACATATAATGGAAACGGAAACGGATGGGATACATTTGGGTGGCTTTGGGTGAATTTGGACTGGAAGGGTTAGCTAATTATTTATACGAATACACGCTGGTTTGGTTGCTAAGCCAAGACTCGGACGAAGATATACAAACTCTACACAACTCTACATCAATCTCTTTTTTTTATTAACATAATACATCATAACATGGGGTTTATAACACGTACCCCTACACTTGAGCTTTTACATGCTCGATATTTACAATCTAACTAATGACCCGATTTGAGGTGGATCAAAATAACATGGAGATCATCTAACAAACATATGGGGGTATTGATTTAACTTTTCTTCCCCATTCTTTTGCGAAATAAATACTACCATGAATCTCAATCGTCCCAAAACTGTATTTACAAGGATAAGGACTTAGCAACCATGTACTCAAATAGTTAACTTGGTGGTATGTGCTTAATTACACATACCACTTTCCATTAAAACCGGACTTAAATGACCAAAAACGTACCAAAAATACATTGTATGTGTATGTTTTCATCTATATTGTGCAGGAAACGGATATCCGACAAAAGGATGAAAAACGAAGCCAAAAACAACAAAACCGAGCACGGAATGGAAGAGCGTGAAAAAGACAAAGTCAAAATCAAAGTCAAAGTCCAAAAGCCAAAGTCAAAAAGTCAACAGTCAAAGGCGAGGCCAAAACCGAAGAAACACTTAATGGGCCCACCCGCACCCATCTAATGGGCCGGGTCAGCCCATTAGTGCATTTATATCAAGACTTATACAAAGAAAAAGCCCAAAGTCTTATAAAGGCCCAAAATCCCTTATATACAAACACGGCCCAAAGAAAAAGTCCAAAAGGACCATACGTGCAAACAAACAATACACCTCCGAGGACCATTCTTGCCATCCATTCATAAACTTTAACACCACAAGGACTTACCATGCTAACAAACATATCACTATGAGGGACTGAACCTGTAAAACCCTCAAACTTTTACCCAGTTTAACATAAACCAATTTTTCCCGCCATTGCCCTGCACCCTTCCCTGTCACTTTCTCACCTCGATCACTGTTCACACCACAACAAAAACTTCACTCTCAGTCACACCCCCACCTCACCACACTCCAAGACACTTTGGCAATCCCTCAAAACCCTATTGGTTGGTGAGAATGACAAGAAGATAAACGGCTGTGATGATAGACCTTGGGCTCAAAGAAACTTCAATGGCTTAGATTGATTTTGGGACTCTACTCACTCAAGAAACATTAAGTACTCAAACCCACTACACTAGAAGAAACTCCACATGGTGAAGGCTCTTTGAAGACTAGTTTTTAGTTTTTAAATGCATTAGTATAGCTTATTTGTATTTTTGTTGAATTTTTGTGTTAAGTCCATTAACTTGTATTAACCAAAGTTTGTACCATTTTAAATACTGTTTTTTTAATATATTGTCATTTACATTTTTGTCTTTAAATTACTTGTCATTTAATTTTATACAATTTACTGTTTTCCTTTAAATTATTGTCATTTAAGCTTATTGTCTTTAAATACTGTTTTGTAAGCCTTTACATAAGCTTTTGAGTCATTCAAAGTTAATATAAAAGCTTATTTCATTTTCTGTCAAAAAATCAAAAAATCAAAAAAAAATCATCACAAAATCTGTCAAGCAAAGGAGCAAGGTTTATACTGGATGGCCTTGGGTTAGTGCTTCATGGGAAGCTTTAGGAAAGGTTATTAAGCTTTTTGATAGCTAATTATCATTGCCATAAGCTAAGGACCTCTTGTAAGCTCTCTTTTCAATTTTTGCATTTTTACTGTAGCTAAGCTTATTTTTTGCTCATTACTTGCTTATCTTGCTTTTTATTGTTATTTGTTGCTTATTTGCCTTAATTTATTGTTTTCATGACCTTGTTTTAGTTTTTACCTTAAACTGCCAAATTTGCCTTTTGTCTGCTTATGCTTATTTGCTTATGCCAAGTGCTTATATTTGAGTTTTCATTGCTTCTTAGTGCTTATTATTGATTACTTGTTAACTGTTTTCATTAACTTGTATTTAAATCTTTGTTTATCAGTCTTAAAATTGGTTTTCAAAAAGTTAAAAGGGTGTTTGGGTCAAGGGTAAAAAGTGGGTCAAAACAGGATAAAATCCATTTGGGTCACTTGGTCATCTTTGGCAAGCATTTTTAAGTTGTTTTTGATATGTTTTTAAAAGTGTTTAGGTTTAAAAGTTATTTTTTTTAGTTTTTCTACAAGGCTCTTTGAAACTGTTGTGACAAACAGTTTCATAAGTCTTATTTGATTAGTTCTTTTTAAACCATCCTTTAAGAGTCATTTTTGTGTTGTTTTCAAGTGTATAATGCAGTAGTTAAAAGTCCATTAGGTTTACTTGTGTTTTGTTATTTTCTGTCAAATTTTTTTTGTTAAGTCAGTTTTAAGTTTCAAAAGCCTTTTTCACATTCCAATATCAGATACTTTAAATTGTTTTTAGCTTTTAAATTTTTGAGCATAAGCTCATTAGGGGTTAGTCTCCATCTGTTTTAACTTGTTTTTCAATTTGGAGCTTATTTTATTGTTTATTTTTAGGCCTGCTTATGCCAGTCTGTCTTTTAGAAAAAACCAAAAAAATAGCAATCTTTGTGTCCTGCACTTTTCATAAGCTCTTTTAGTAGCTCATTTGATTTTCAAACTTTGTTTTATTTGCTGTTTTAGAAAGCCCTTTGGCCAATCTTTAAGCTAGTATAAGCCCCATTCCCATAAGGATCCTCTAAGGGCTTAAAAATTAAGCCCAAAAAGTGCCCCTTTAGGCTGTTGATTGACAGTTTTTGCCTTTTAGCTTATTTGCTCTTTTTGAACTTATGGCTTATTGCATTTGCTTATTTTGTGTTTAAATTTGCTTATTAGTTCAGTTGTAATCTCTTTTAGCTTATTAACTTTAGGTTAGAGCTTAATTGAGCTTATTTGCATTTTAGTTAAAAAAAATTAAGTGTTCAAGCCTTTTAGAGATTCTGTCCTTTTTGCTTATTGTCTGTTTCATTTCCTTGGCTTATTTTTGTGCAAAGTGCTTATTAGGTGTAGTTGATTAACTGTTTTTGCCTATCTTTCTTTTTCACCAGCTTATTTGTGTTTAAAATAGCCCAACAGTTAGATCTTTTAGGACTTGGTGTAAAAAGCCATATCTGTCATTTTCTTTTGCTTATTTCGTGCTTATTTTTAAGTTTTAAAAAAAACAAAAAGGGGAAGGTGGAAGTCCAAGGTGAGCAAGGCTCGAACCCTGGACCTCAACACCCTCAACCCTTTATAACACACACACTTACCGCTGCGCCCTTGGGACTTTTTCGTTATAGTCCCAAGTGGCTTGGTATTTAAGCCCTTTTTGGCCCATTAAGCTTATAAGCAGTTTTGTTTTTTTAACAGCTTATTTTGTGTTAGCCTCAATTTATTGAGTCGAACAAGGAAGTTCGGTCACTCTACGATGGAGCTTCGGTCTTTAATTAGT
>BQNB010036526.1:0-31017 GCA_026074375.1 Tanacetum coccineum | reverse complement strand
TTTGATTTGTCTTAAGCTTATTTGAGCTTATTTGTGTCTTAGTATAAAAGTTTTAAGTGTTTTTGCCATTTTTAGCTTTTATTCCTGTTCTAACTTAT
Source organism: Tanacetum coccineum (assembly GCA_026074375.1). Lineage (NCBI taxonomy): Eukaryota > Viridiplantae > Streptophyta > Magnoliopsida > Asterales > Asteraceae > Tanacetum > Tanacetum coccineum. The sequence goes on along the minus strand of BQNB010036526.1, from coordinate 30,919 downwards.
TTTCCTTGCTTATCTTTTTGTACATTTGCTTATTAGGTTTAGTGCCCAATCATATCCTTGTCATATTCAAACTTCAATTATCAATTCGTCATTTGATTTTCCATTCAAGCCTCGTAGGGACATAACGACCCGGAGATACTCTATACTACTTTCGGTTTCATTGATTTTGTGGATTTTGATCCTTGTTATATATTTATATTTATTTATATATAAAAAGGAGTAAGTTCACGCGAGTCATGCATGCGCACTCGTTCTAAATCCCATAATTTTAACCGTCCTCAACAACAAGTCCCACCGGATTTTGTTGAACCATTTGATCTTGAAGAACCTATTGAAAATCAAGATCCTCCCGTAGTTACGATGGCCGATACACGTACTATGGCAAAATTGCTCCAAGCACCCACCGAGGGTTACGAGGATGCAATCGTTGTTCCCGCGATCACCGCGGACAAATTTGAGCTTAAGCATGGTTTGCTTACTCTTGTTCAAAATAAACAATTTTTTGGACATGAAAAAGAAGACCCTCATGCTCACATTCGTTATTTCAACAAGATCACTTCTACGATGAAGTTCCCAAACGTCCCGAGTACGTCGGTTAAGCTTATGCTTTTCCCATTTTCCCTCGAGGGGGCTGCCCGGATTTGGCTTGAAAAAGAACCCCCTCGATCGATTCTTACTTGGGATGATCTTGTTTCGAAATTCATCAACCAATTTTTCCCTCCCTCCAAGACAACAAATCTTCGTAATGAAATCACAAATTTTCAACAAAGATTTGATGAATCGTTTTATGAGGCATGGGACCGATTCAATGATCTTCTTCGGGCATGCCCACATCATGGGTTTTCAGAATTGCATCAACTCGATACATTCTACAATGCCTTGAACTCGAGTGATCAAGATTCGTTAAATTCTGCCGTGGGTGGTAATTTTTTGGATAAAATGCCTCAAGATTACCTAAGAATCATCGAGAGCAAATCCAAAGTTCGTTATTCACGAAGAAAATAAATTGTTGCCAAAGTGAGTATGAGCTCTTCTACCCCCGGTGTCTCACCTGATGTTACCGAACTTAAGGATATGGTGAGAGCATTGCTTCTCGATAAGAAAAACCAATCCCAAGCTCCTGCTACCGTAAAAGCGGTTGAGGAAAGTTGTGTAACTTGCGGTGGTGCTCATTCTTATCGTAATTGTCCTGCCATCGATGGCAACGTTTATTGTGACAATATTCAAGAATATGCTTCACAAGCCGCCGCGCTTAACTACAACCAAGGAAATACCGGTTACCATCCCCCGATGGTTGCGAATCAAATTCGACCTCCTAGTTTTCCTCCCGTTTAACAAAACCAAGGAAATAGTCAAAACCGTTACAACCAAAACCGGGGGAATAATTACAACCAAGGATCAACTTACCAACCCCCGGTTAATCAAGGTCAAATCTATCGACCTCAGGTTTTCAACCTCCTGCTTATCAAGCTCCCGCTTATCAAGCCCCAGCTCCTTAAATTCAAGGTGTATCAAAGGAAGATTTATTCAAGCTACATAACAGGCTAATGATTGCTGTGATAAGAGAACATGCAACCTCAAGTCAAAACATGCAAAATTAATTAACCAATCTCACGACATGCTTTCCAAAATTAGTCACTATCCAATACCGCCCTTATTTCAGTTCGGAACTCCTCCCAATTAACACGTTACTAAACCGAAGGAGGACTTGAAGGAATTACCACCCGAAGTGGTGGTTAGCTTACAAAGGGACCCACGATTCCTATATTACTTCTTCATCTGAGTAATGAACGTATACCAGAGGTCACAAAAGGAACACGATGCTCCTTACTAATAACGAAAGCGCCAAAGACGTCCAAGCCTCTGGTGTCTCTTTGTCCATCATGAACAATCTCTGAGTCCCGAAGTTCTCCCGTTATGCTCTAATACCTAACCAAAAAACATCATTCCATTTCCACAAGGAAATGATGAAAGGCTCCGTGAAAAGCTAACTACCAAATTGAGAAATACTACAAAACTATAGATATTTGAGTTTCAAAATTAGCTTTAATGGATGCTTTGATGCTTATGCCAAAATTTCGCTCGACTCTAAAAGCTTTAATCCGGAAAACAAAGAACAGATGAGTGAAATGGCTAGAAATCCATATGACCCAGAATTGCTCGGCAGTCACCTCAACAGTTACCGAAAAAACATTGGAGACCCTAGGCCGATTTTCTTCTGCCATGTGAAATTTTTCCGGGATTAATACATGCAACCCTTGGCCGAACCTTGGCCAAGCATTAATCTTATGCCATATTCCGTATGGAAAAACTCTCTCTTTCCCCCGACCTAACCCTGACTTGCATGTGCTATAGCTAGCCAGACCGTTCGATTCTCTGAACTTAGATCGGATATGCCGAAGATGTCTATGTAAAGGGGGTAAAGTCCAATTTCCAGTAGATTCATGGTCGAGATTTTACGCCAGACCCCCCGAGTACTTTATTCTCGGTATGAGTTTCCTAAAGGACAAGTCGTGCATTATAGATGTGTACGAAGTGAAATAAAACCCCTTCGTGTTGGCAGATAGGCCCGTCACAATTAATCTGGACCAAACCTTCGAGATACACCGGCTAATTACAATCATATGACGCAAACGATATGACGTCATTGATATGGCTTATGAAGAATACTCTCAAGAAGTTCTTGGTTTTGCTAATGTGATCTCGAGTGGCAATCCCACTCCTTACTATGATACAATCATTTCTACTTCTTCTCCGACTCAGAAACTCCATCCCGGGGAATAGAGAATTTTCTACCTTTTTCGAAGAAGCCGACTCTTTTCTTGCTATAGAGGATGATCCAACTTCACCGGAAGTTGATCCAACGTATTATGACCCTGATGGGGACATTCTTCTCCTCGAAGCAATTCTTAATAGTGATCCATCACCACCCCCTCCCAATCAAGGAAATTATTTTCCAGAAATTCAAAAAGATCTTAAAATTTGTGAAACAAACAATGAAAAATCTTCAGTTAATGAGCCCCCCGAGGTTGAACTCAAGGACTTGCCACCATCATATTAGAATCTGCAATTTTTGGAAGGTACGACAAGTTGCCCCCTCCATAATTGCAAAAGATTTAAAGAATGAGGAAAAGGCCGCTCTAATCAAGGTTCTAAAGTCCCACAAGCGAGCCATCGCTTGGAAACTCTCCGATATTAAGGGTATTGACCCAGAGTTTTGTACTCACAAAATTCTTATGGAAGAGGACTACGAACCGACGGTTCAGCATCAAAGGCGGGTAAATCCGAAAATCCACGACGTCATCCCCCCCCTCCCCCCCCAAAAAAGAGTTGTAAAGGCGTCTTGAGCCGAATTAATTATCCCGATCTCTACAATCCATAGGTAATCCCGAGCACTGTGTACCGAAAAAGGGTGGCATGACCGTCGTAAAAAATGATGAAAATGATTTAATACCGACTCGATTGGTCACAGGGTGGAGAGTATGCATTGACTATAGAAAGTTGAATGAAGCTACCCGAAAGGACCATTTTCCACTTCCCTTCATGGATCAAATGCTCGAAAGACTCGCGGGAAATCAATACTATTGTTTCCTCGATGGCTTCTCGGGTTATTTTTCAGATTCCCATAGACCTGAGGACCAAGAAAAGACAACATTCCACTGCCCATACGGAACTTGTTGCCTATCGCCGCATGCAATTTGGGCCTATGCAATGCACCTGGCACGTTTCAACGATGATGCTGGCAATCACCATGACAAGATTGAAAAGACCATGAAAGTGTTTTAATGGATGACTTTTCCAGTCCCCCCCTTTTTTTTTATTATTTTGATCGGGGAGATTCCTTCTCTACATGCCTATCCCATTTGGAAAAAATGTTAAAACACTGTGAAGACACCAATTTGGTCCTAAACTAGGAGAAAAGCCATTTTATGGTAAAGGAAGGCATTGTTCTTGGACACAAAATCTCTATGTCTAGAATTGAGGTCGACCGAGCTAAAGTTGACGTTATCGCCAAGCTCCCTTACCCGACTACTGATTGAAAGGTGACATATCGTTTTCTTGGGGAAGCCCGGTTTTTTACCTGACGTTTTCATACAAGATTCTCAAAAAATAGCCCGTCCAATGCTCAACCTGCTTGAAAAAGAGACTCCATTTATCTTCTCAAAAGGAGTGGTAAATCGAATCCTTTAATACACTTAAAAGAAAATTGACCGACGGCTCCCAATTTTTGATTGGCCCCCCCGACTGGGACTTTACCCTTCGAACTCATGTGAGATGTCAAGCGACTTGCAATTTGGGGCAGTCCCTAGGGCAACGAAAAAACCCAGCATTTTCCCAACCAATTCACTATGCCAGCAAAACCAATGACTAAGCTTAAAGCACACTACACTAATGCGACTGAAACAAAGAATACTTGCCATAGTGTATGCATTGAGAAGTTCGCTCCGGTCCATATCTCATTTTGTCCAAGACATAGTGTATACTAACCATTTAATCATTGCTAATACACCAAGAATTGCCAATCTACTAACAAGCTTTTGAAGCCTGTTAAAGATAGAGTCCAAAGATTCTGAGCTTGTAGCATTGAAGTTTTCATACTGCTGCTTCAATAATGCCTTTTGTGTCTTCTTTGTAGCATCATTTCCTCCAAAGCGAGCTTTAATAGCAATAAACATAGATTGAGCATCAGCATACTGGTTAAAGGTAAGCTGATGTTCATTTGGAAGTGCCATGAGGAGAAGACTTCTGGCTTTGACATCATTCTTCTTGCAGATCTTTTCTTCAGTAGTTGAGGGCACAGTCATCTTTAATGCAGTTGATGGACCTGATTCTGGTGCTGTAATAGGAATAGGTACCCATGAATTCCCATATTCTATCACCTCCCATAAAGCATAGTCTTGGATCTGAAAGTACTGCTTGATTCTTATTTCCCACATCTCATACTCTCCTAGTTTGAGTATGGGAAGCTTTGCCAACGAATTGTTCTGAGAATTTTCTAACTCCATTTTCCCTAGATCAAAGTATCTCAAAGCACAGGCTCTGATACCACTTGTTGATCCCACGCCTTGATCGGTTCTTTATGATATAAAGAGTTTGTTACCTTGGAAGAATCCAAAATAACAAAGATTGAGACTTTGTATGTATATCAAAGTGTATGCGGAATCTACACTTTGATACTCTAGAGAAACGTATGAATGAAACAATAATGATCACACACAAACAATAATCACAAAACTCACAGCTTCAATATTATAAATAATACGAGTACTCTTTAAGTACTGGGGTTACACAACCTTGAAGCTATTACAAATTCTCTCTAAGGTATCTCTTCAAGTTCTGTCTATCACTACTCTAGGGATCTCCTTTTATAGAAATACAAGGAGCCCCTTTACACATAAATCTGCCTATCTATTAGGAATAGTTACAATTCAAAATTAAATATCCCGAAATCCTCTCCACGCATTCTTATCTTCATATCATCAGCTTTGACCATTTAGCAGTACAAACTTCTTCACTTGGCAGTATTAAGTTTCCTTGGCAGTACTAACACTATGCTGGCAGTACTAACTTCTTTAGTACTGTTGGCAGTGTTAAGTCATAAGAAGATTTATTCCTAACATCTTCCCTCTACTAACTATAAAGCATGTGTTTCTGAGGTTACATTACCGCCTCGGAAGAGGTTGTGTATTGCTCTAGGTCCGAGATATAAGGTCGGTGAGAGTTCATCTGCTCCCACTGCTAGACCCACCGGAGGCTTTAGAGTAGACTATGGATTTGTTGGCACTTTAGATGACGAGATTAGGCAAGACCCTGAGAGAGAGTTAGGTTATGGGATTACAGATACTTAGGATGAGATGGTTGAGGACATGCAGGGGACACCAACAACGACTGATGTAGCAGGGTTTAGTCAGCGGATGACAAATTTTGTCATGACTGCCAGACAGGACACATATGAGATTTATGTGAGACTAGACGATGCACAGGACGATAGATTATTGATGAGCGGTCAGCTCGACATGCTGCATAGAGATAGACGCGCCCAGGCTCGCACTGCTAGACTGATGGAGACTGAGGCCAGACTTTCTCGTAAGGCTTGCGTACAGTCGATGGATGCTAGTGATACAGCCCGTTCTGAGGTGAGAGCACTACAGACTACAGTGCTAGCATAGCAGACAGAGATTGCATGGTAGCGGGCAGCAGACCGCACCCGATAGGCACAACTTGTGGAGACACTGACACTGATGAGGACATTGCAGACACAGGTGACAACACTCCAGAGTCGGAAAGGACCCGCTAGCGATCCAGCACAGCCTGAGATACTAGAGGAGGTCGGTAGTAGTTCATAGATTTGGTTATGTTGTAGCTATGTTGTATAGCATACTACGTAGTATGGGTAACTCTCGGCTAGTAAGGCTTTAGGTTGTATATATTTCATCTTGTAACCTAATGGTAGTGATCATTTTGTAACCGAATCAGGTCATGTATGTTTTCCAAATTATATACGGAAGGGATATATTATGTCATGTGTGTAATCGAATTTATTATGAATAAATGTCAATTTAGCTACACCATTGTTAATTTCAATTCAGTTGTATATTTCACTATGCAATGTGATCTCACTTTATTTATTGTGTATATATCATGTCATGGTTATGATTTGTATGAAATCTAACGGGTATTATATTTTCTTGTGATTTGAAGAAAATGGCACCAAAAAAACCACCAGATCAACACCAACCACAACAACCACCCCTACTACTTTTGTGACTGATGCCCAACTTAAGGCACAAATTGACCAAGGCATTGCTAATGCATTGGCAGCACGTGACGCTATCAGAGCCGAAATGGTGAAGATAGTCATGATTCAGGCACGGGTGTAAAGAGACAAGATCCTCTTGCTCGTGAGTGCACTTACCCAGATTTCATGAAATGCAAACCCCTATAATTTAAGGGTACTTAAGGAGTCATCAAGTTGACTTAGTGGTTTGAAAGAATGGAAACTGTGTTCCGTATAAGCAACTGCATTGTAGAAAACCAAATCAAGTTTGCCACTTGTACTCTTCTTAGAAGTGCTCTAACATGATGGAACTCCCATGTTAAGACTGTCGTTCATGATGTTGCTCATGCAATGACTTAGACAAACCTAAAAAATAAGATGACCGACAAGTACTGCCCAAGGGGCGAGATTAAGAAGCTAGAGGTTGAGATGTGGAATCTTAAGGTTAAAGGTACCGATGTGGTAAGCTATAACCAGGGTTTTTAGGAATTGGCATTGATGTGTGCTAGGATGTTTCTTGAAGAGTCAAACAAGATTGAGAAATATTTTGGTGGTTTGCCCGACATGATTCACGGAAGTGTAATTGCTTCTAAGCCAAAGACCATGCAGGATGTAATTGAATTTGCAACTGAGTTGATGGACAAGAAGATCCACACTTTGGTTGAACAATAGAGTGAAAACAAAAGAAAGCAAGATGACAACCAACAACAACAACAGAACAAGAGGCAGAACACTGACAGGGCTTATGCTGTAGGGTCTGGTGAAAAGAAACCTTACGGAGGATCTTAACCTCTGTGCTCAAAATGTAACTATCACCATGATGGTCAGTGTGCTCCCAAATGCCACAAGTGCAACATAGTTGGCCATCTGGCCTGTGAGTGTAGGAGTACTACAAATGCCAATACTACTAATAACCAAAGGGGCACTAGGGCAGGTCAGAAACCTACATGCTTTGAATGTGGAGCCTAGGGACATTTCAAAAGGGAGTGTCCAAAACTGAAGAACAACAACCACAGTAACCAAGGTAGAAATGGCAATGCTCCAATGAAAGTGTATGCGGTAGGCCATGCAGGGACAAACCCAGACTTAAATGTCGTTATAAGTACGTTTCTTCTAACCAACCGCTATGCTTCTGTCTTATTTGATACTAGTGCCGATAGAAGCTTTGTGTCTACTGCATTTAGCTCCCAAGTTGATATCACACCAACTACCTTAGATCATTATTACGATGTTGAACTAGTTGTCGGGAGAATAATTAGGTTAAACGCTATCATTCGGGGTTGTATAATAAATTTCTTAAATCACCCATTCAACATAGATTTAATGCCTATAGAACTTGGTAGTTTCGACGTCATAATTGGTATGGATTGGTTGGCAAAGTACCAAGCTATCATTGTTGGTGCCGAGAAAATCATTTGTATTCCCTAAGGAAATGAAACCTTGATTGTCCGTGGTGACGGAAGCGACCGAGGAAACGAGACTCATTTGAACATCATATCATGCACTAAAACCCAAAAATATTTGCTAAAAGGATGTCCTGGCTTTTTGGCACTTGTTACTACAAAGGAGATTGAAGACAAGTCAGAGAAGAAGCGACTTAAGGACATACCGATCATTCGAAATTTTCATGAAGTATTTCCCGAAGACTTGCCGGGTCTCCCTCTGACTCGACAAGTGGAATTCTAAATCGCTTTGATACCTGATGTTGCACCTGTAGCACGGGCACCTCATCTATTGGCCCCGTCAGAAATGAAATAATTGTCGGACCAACTCTAAGAACTTTCTGACAAGGGCTTCATAAGACCCAGTTCCTCACCTTAGGGAGCTCCGATCTTGTTTGTTAAAAGAAGGATGGATCGTTTTGAATGTGCATCGAATACCAAGAGCAGAACAAGCTGACAGTGAAGAATTATTATCCACTCCCAAGGATCGACGATTTATTTGATCAACTACAAGGATCTAGTGTTTATTCTAAGATAGACTTTCAATCAGGTTATCACCAGCTTTGAGTACGTGAAGAAGATATTACAAAGACAGCATTTAGAACTCGATATGGTCATTACGAGTTCCAAGTTATGCCATTTGGTTTGACGAATGCACCGACAGTATTTATAGATCTCATGAATCGGGTTTGCAAGCCATATTTGGATAAGTTTGTGATTATCTTTATTGACAATATCCTTATCTATTCAAGGAACAAGAAGGAACATGAAGAACATCTTAAGGCAATTCTAGAATTGCTTAAGAAAGAGGAGTTGTATGCTAAATTCTCAAAATCTGGATTTTGGATTCCCAAGGTATAATTTCTTGGCCACGTGATTGATAGTCAAGGCATTTACATGGATCCCGCCAAGATCACCATAAAAGATTAGGCATCTCCTAAAACACCAACAGAGATTCATCAATTTTTAGGTCTTGCTAGGTATTACCGAAGATTCATCGAAGGATTTTCGAAGATCACCAAGTCAATGACCAAGATTACTGAGAAAGGAGTTAAGTTTGATTGGGGTGACAAGCAAGAAGCAGAGTTTTAACTGATTAAGCAGAAGTTGTATAGTGCACTAATTATGGCTTTACCTGAAGGAAGCAAAGATTTTATCGTATACTGTGATCCTTCGATCAAAGGTTTGGGCGCTGTGTTGATGCAAAGAGAGAAGGTGATTACTTATGCATCACGCCAATTGAAAATTCATGAGAAGAAATATACGACTCATGATTTGGAACTTGGAGCAGTAGTGTTTTCTCTTAAGATTTGGAGACACTATCTGCATGGAACCAAGTGTACGGTGTTCACTGATCATAAGAGTTTGCAACACATTCTTAATCAAAAGGAGTTGAACATGAGGCAACGTTACTGGTTAGAGTTGCTCAGTGATTACGACTATGAGATTTGTTATCATCCGGGGAAAGCAAATGTTGTTGCTGATGCTTTGAGCAAGAAAGAGCGAATTAAACCATTAAGAGTTCGAACCTTAGTGATGACTATTGGCTTGGATCTTCCTAAATAAATCTTGAATGCTCAGACTGAAGCACAAAAACCATAGAAAATCAAGAACGAAGATGTTGGAGGTATGTTGATTGAAAATTCAAAGGATCTAAAGAAACTTAAAACAAAAAAGTTGGAACCCCACACGGATGGGACTCTATGCTTGAATGGCAGGAGTTGGTTGCCATGTTATGGTGATTTGAGGACTGTGATTATGCATGAGTCCCACAAGTCAAAATACTATATCCATCCAGGTTTTGACAAGATGTATCAAGACATGAAGAAGCTATATTGGTGGCCCAATATGAAGGCTGAAATTGCCACCTATGTTAGCAAATTTTTGACATGTGCTAAGGTCAAGGCTGAACACCAAAGACCATCGAGTTTGTTGGTGCAACCCGAGATACCTCAATGGAAATGGGATAATATCACTATGGACTTTATCATGAAGCTTCCTAAGTCATCGCAAGGTTATGACACCATTTGGGTGATTGTTGACCGACTCACTAAATCTGCAATCTTCGTACCAATGACGAAAACTGATCCCATGGAAAAGTTGGCAAGAATGTACCTAAAATAAGTAGTCACAAGGCATGGAATACATGTCTCAATCATTTGTGATCGCGACCCGTGGTTCGCATCAAATTTCTGGAGGTCACTTCAGAAGGCTTTGGGTACTAGCTTGGATATGAGTACTGCGTATCATCCGTAAACTAACAGACAAAGCGAGAGGACTATTCAAACTCTTGAGTATATGCTGCGTACTTGTGTGATCGACTTTGGAAAGGGTTGGGTTAACCATTTGCCATTATTCGAGTTTTCATGTAACAATAGTTATCACGCTAGCATCAAGGCTGCACCATTTGAAGCACTTTACGGTCGAAAGTGTCGTTCACCTGTATGTTGGGCCGAGGTTGGAGAAGTCCAACTCACCGGTCCAGAAATAGTGCAGGAAACAACCGAGAAAATCATTCAGATCAAGCAAAGAATTCAAGCCGCTCGTGATTGACAAAAGAGTTATGCCGATTTAAAGTGTAAGCCAATGGAATTTCAAGTTGGAGATAGAGTTATGCTCAAGGTTTCGCCTTGGAAAGGAGTAGTATGTTTTGGCAAACGGGGGAAGCTAAACCCCAGATATGTTGAACCTTTCAAAGTGTTAGAAAAGGTTGGAGCCATTGCTTACAAGCTTGAACTTCCTCAAGAACCGAGCAGGGTTCATAATACATTTCATGTATCCAACTTAAAGAAGTGTTATGCCGACAAACCATTAGTTGTACCGTTGGATGGACTCCATATTGATGACAAGCTTCATTTTATCGAGGAACCAGTCAAAATCATGGATTGTGAAGTTAAATGGTTGAAGCAAAGCTGTATCCCAATTGTCAAGGTTCGATGGAACTCTAGGAGAGGTCCTGAGTTTACATGGGAATGTGAAGACCAATTCCGGAAGAAATATCTACACCTCTTCACAAAGACCACGTCGTCGTCAAGTGCTGCGTCTTAAGCCTTGAGGATAGGGCTCATTTAACGGGGGAAGACTCTAACAATCCGTATTTTAGGTCCTTGTACGACGTTATATATTTCACTATTTATTTTTAATCTCGTACGCGTTTTCTTTTAATTTTAATCATTAAGTTAAATCGCGTAATCTAAAAATTATCATTCAACGTAAATGGGCATCAGACTATTAAATGTTTACGTCAATCAAGTGTTAGATAATTATTTAGAGGATAATTATTAACTTTGTACATTTTATTTTTATTGGTTACATAAAGCGTTTATGTTTCGCGATAAAATACGTTTAGGCATTCCCGGAACCACCAAAACTTTTCTACGCTTCAACAAATACCCATTATTATACCCAATACTGAATGTTTTATAAAAATTCACCCATGTTAACATTGTTAGTCAAATTGTACATAAAAGAAACCAACTAGCAACTACACATTACAAGTTATACCTTTACACTAAATGTATATACATTTAAACTTTAAATAATGCAAGTATTTATCAATAAAAGATCAAAGATATTTCTATCTCATTCCCCCCCCCCAAATTCGGATGAGACATTGTCCCAAGGGGGCAATGAGCACACAAAACACCAATTTATCTTGTACAAACACTAAGAACTTATTATGACTAGTACATGACTAGTTTTTTACCAAAGACCTTCCTTAAAACCCTCATCATGACTAAGAATTTCCATAAGAAGTCTTGACTAGTCCTAGTGTTATATAAGGAAGCAACTAGTAATAGATAACATACACACTTCATTTATTTAGTGAAAACAACACAAACACTCTCTTTGTCCTCCCTCTTACCGACGGCTTGAACAAACACCCGTAACAAATCCATACAAAATTTATTTATCAAGTATACAAGTGATTTTACAACATATCTAAGATATACTAAGAAGGTTTGAAGGTTTAGTTAAGCATTTACAAGGGTTAAGCAAGAAGGGTTTAAGATTAGGGTTTCATTGGAATTAGGGTTTTCTTTGTCTTAGAAGCTTGGGTTTATTATCTAAACTAGGGTTTAAATCTTGTATTTCTTCATCCTACATCATATTAAGGTTATCTAAAAACCTTAAACTCTTTACATTTGTGATTTCATATGTATATTTTGTTTATATAGTTAATCACCATCTAGAAATATTATTAACTTGTAAAATGGATTTTTACACTTGATTATGGTTTGATAAGCTTTGTCATATGTTATGTTGATGTTGAGGACATGTTATAATGGGAGTATAAGTATATATAAGTTAATGATTTAAAAAGTTACTTATTAAGTTTATAAGTAAATGGAATACAAGAACTTGTTATCATGGACACACTTGGACAAATTATAGACTAAGGAACTTAAATATATAATACATGTGATATAAATGGTTGTAGAGGACTTGTAACAAAGTGACTAAACTAAAAAGTTATAAAAACAAGTTTTAAACACACTTTAATAAAATGATCCAAACTTTCTGTTTTAATTCCAAAATTAAAGCATTTATTTTATATTTTTATAAAATGTTACATCTCATGAGGATTTCAAATATGTAAGAAACTCGAAAAACTGATTTATAACGAAGGAGATACGACATTTGCAAGTTATACGATAATAAACGCGTTTATAAAAGAAATTTTATAAAAACTTATTAACATTCACCTCTGATATAAATGATTGGTTATTTTTCTCAGAAATTACATCTTTTTAGGATTCCAAAACTTTAAGAATCATAATTTTTCGATCAATAACGAAGGAGTTATTGATTTTTTTGTGTTTACGATAATTAAAGTTTATAAAAATAATTTTATAAACCATGAACAGTAAAAATCACTATTCATATCGGATACATTTTGGGAAAATACATTAGTTTGATAAAAGTTTTAATTACGAAGACGTGCTCGAAAGAATCACCAAAATCGGAGTTAAAACGAATAAGATACGACGTTTATGAGTTTACGATAATTAAGTTTATAAAAATAAATTTATAAAAGTATATGAACAGTAAAAATTACTGTTCACCAGAGGACTTAAAATATGAAAATGTAATATTTTGATACCTCGTCTTAATACGAAAGCGTGGACATAAGAAACGTAAGAAACGGACTTAAAACGAGAATGATACGCCCTTTTTACTAAAGAGATATTTATAAACGTTTTTAATTTATAAATATGATTTTACAAATACAATTAGATGGTGATGTAGCTATATAGAATTATATAGGGTCTTAGTTATTCAAACTACTTAGTACTCATACGGCCTATAATTAATTAGGTTGCATTCGGGCGTATTTGTGACGCATTTTTACACATTTGATTTACATTGTTAACTCATCCACTCGATGTAAATTCATAGCCCCATGTGTTACATTTATAATGATTTACAAGTTTTAGGGTGAGAAACATATGCATGTTTTACAATTGGACGCAAGTGGAGATTTTACATTACAATTACGTGTTGCCTAAGTAGCGATAACCCTCTGAGCCCATTATCATGAACTATCAATTACTTGTTGTGAGCGCGAATGTTAAAAAAAGATCTATTTGGGATTGACATCCCCGTCCGAGTGAGTCATGCTCACTGTGCCGATTTGCCGGACAACGGACGTATACCATGTTGGACTTGGGATGTTGCGGGTTAGAACATCATCACGGGCAATGTTGGCAATTTATATTGCAATTCATACAAGTCGAGCTTCAGTGTCATGAGCTTAGGGAAATGTAATTACGTTTTATGATGTTTGCATCTATTGCATTATCATGTGGAAATCTTGCGATCCTACATTATACTTTTATAAAGCTATGAATTCACCAACATTATTGTTGACGTTTTAATCAATGTTTTCTCAGGAGATCAATGAGGTACAAGACCAGGGATACATTGGTGGTTGTTATTTTGGAAGTCGTATGCATTAAAGATTTGGTTGCATTACATTTTGGGGATGTATTTGTTATAGACTAAAATCTTTGTATTTTGAATAATGAACAAGTGAAGTGTCAGACTTATGTAACAACAATTCGTTAAATTAAATTTATCAATTTTAAACGACTTTTAAATGGTTGTTCTTATATATATATTGTGCTATTGATCTATGAAGTACCACCCTCGTACCCATATTCCGCTGCGACCCAATTTGGGGCTGTTACAAATAGGATGATTTGAACAATCTGCAAGAGAATTAGAAGACAATGGAGCATTTGACAAATTGGATCCTAAATCATTTATGGGTGATGAGTCATTAGTTATCCTAGATGTAATATCTGTAGTGGAACTAATACTCGTTGAGAGAACGTCTCTCCTAACTTTAGGCACCCATTTCTTGATGGTCTTAAGCATACATTGATATCCTGATTGACATTGTTTTTCAATCCACCAAGTCCATGTCTTACTAGTGTTCTCATATAGCATCCTAAAGTAACTCTTGGATTTCTGGATAGTAGATTCTGAAGCAACTATTTTCTTATAGGGTGTTGCATTAGATTGGTTTGCATTTCTTTTGGGTTTGCTAGTACTAATAGGTACTACTTTAGGCTTCTTAGTTCTAACATTCACGTCATTGATAAACTTAGAAACACAAGCATCATGATTCGAATTAAACACACAATTGCCATAAGTTACACAAACAACATTAACATTTGAAGTTCTGGACTTTAAACTATCATTACACGTAGTTACAGACTTTGTTTTATTGGAAAAACTAGAAATCTATTGTGGTCTTCTACTTCCTTCTGTTTAATCTTCACTTGACTATTGTTTTGCACGACCTTTTCTTTCATGTTAGTGCTCCTAAGCCGTGGTCTGCTAACACTTGTTCTGTAAATTACTCCTATAGAAGTAGACGCGTGAGGATTAGTATTCCTATAAGTCTGAGGCAACTGAGATGTTCTAGTTTATGCAGGCCTAGTGTCTAATCGATATATTCCTGGTTTAATTACATTCATGTTTCTTACAACCTGTTTTCCATTTGAGGCAAAATCTATGAAGTGACTGGTTTTGATAAATTCTGGTTCACATTAGTCATGGGAGAAAACCTAGATTTGGAAAATGGAGAATTTGAGAAAGGAGACAGTTTTCCTAAGACTGAGGGCTTTTGAAATTTAAACGCATTTGGTTGTCGTACAACTAATGGTTTTTCAAACTTAGTATCCACATATTTTCCTTTCATTTTCTCAATGAGTTTCTTTAACTCACTTATGGCAATGTTCTTGTCTTGTAATTGAGCTTTTAAATCTTGTATTATGAAATATTGTTCATTTTGATCTCGAAATGAAGAAAATTCTCGTTGTTTCCAAACTGTGTCATTTTTAAGCTGTTCCTGATATTGTTGTAAAGCAAGTTCAAGAGAAATCGAGTGTTGCTCAAGTTTTGAAAAACTTTTTGAAAGCTCATTATAATCTTGTTTACTAACATGTGTAGTTCGTTTGGAAAGCTCAATCGTAAGACATTCACATTCTTTATTTTTTCAAGATACAGACATTCCAGTTCTGTTTTTTCATCAAGGCTCTCAAAATAACGAAGAATAGAACACATTATATCCTTGAAAACACACTCTTGGAGAAGTGGATCATATTCATTTGAAAATTTAGCTTTTTCAGATTCGAGTTCGTCTACCTCCTTTTTAAGAGATTGAACGTACTCTAAATCTTCAAACATTTCTTGTTTAAGAACATTTTCAAATTCGTTAGCATTTTCTCTTGAATTTATTGAAAGAGCAATTAAAAGATTTTTCACAGTCACGGTTATCTCTTGAGTGATTGGTTGTTGCCATTGATTAACCATTTGTTTTTTCCAATCCAAGTCAACAATTGTTTTGAACTGGTTTATGTTATGTTTAATAGCACTAAAAGCTTGTCTACTTTTGCTTAATGAAGCTTGAGTAGGTAGAAAACCAATGTTTTTAGCAATATTTAGCTTATATTTAACAAAGGATTTTCTCCACATTTTATTTTGACTTCCATTGGCATAATACAAATGATCAAGAGATTCCTGTGTTTGTGGTGTAAAATTTTCATAAAGACTATTTTGATAATTGTAATCTTGCTTTTTAACAATTTCCTTATGCAGTTTTGATCTACTCTCTTGCTCAAGAGTCAGTGTCTCTTCCTGATTTGGAGCAAATATGTTTGCAAGATCATCTTTGTCATATGGGATCTTATACAAACATGGTTTTTTAGATTGAGCTTTCTTAAGGTACTTAGGAGTTTCAAAACTTGGCCTTCCATTATATGATGAACTCAGATTAGGAAATAGCATATGAATGGTTTGAACAAATTGATTTCTTTTATAACCAATGTCATTTAAAAACTTTACTTAAATTTCTAAAGCATTCAATTTTTCAATGTCTTTTTCTTCCCTCAGAATCATGTTGTAATTTTTCCTTTTCTTTACGAAGACGCTCATATCTTATATGACTTAGTTTTGCAAAAGAATCATCTAAAAGTGTCAAAAAGTGTGTCTTTTTCGTGATTGAAAATTTGTACTTTTTACACTAGGTGAATTATACAGTGAAGTATACCATTTGCATTTGGTGAATTATACGGTGAAGTATACCATTTGCATTGGGTAAATTATACGGTGAAGTATTGTTGGGAAAATAGATTGTAACAGACTTAATACTGGTAGTATAACAGTTAAGTCTGGTAGTAATAGTTTGTTCTGTTAGTATTGGAGTGACATTTTAATTTGTATTTTGCGAATTAAAAATGCTTAAAGTACTTCGGATGAAGTATTTAAGTTGTCATGACACGAAAAGGAATATGGACTAGAACTGAGGCAGAAGAAGGAGAAGCGGACTAATGTGATTTATGGAATGTGTTCCATCATTCCTAAACCAAGACGTAGATAGTTAAACGATTCACGTTTAAGAGGTTTCGTAAGAATGTCGGCAATGTTGTCGACGGACAGAACTTTTTTGATTGAGATATGTCCTTTCTAGACATTATCACGAAGAAAGTGGTGATGAATTTCGATGTGTTTGGTTCAAGAATGTTGCACCGGGTTTTTGCTAAGGTCAATCGCGCCTTTATTGTAGCACATGATCGGGACATCGTCGAGTCGAACGTCATAGTCGATAAGAGCTTGTTTCATCCATAGTGCTTATTGACATGCCTTTCTGGAGCTTACGTATTCGGCTTCGATAGTGGATATAGCAAGAGCGGTTTGTTTCTTCGAGAACCAAGATGTCAAACAACATCCCACGAATGTACAAATACCGCTAGTGCTCTTTCGATCTACGTAATCTCCCGCATGATTAGAGTCGGCATATACTATTGTTTTTATGCCGGTCCCCTTAGGATACCATAATCCTAAGTGCTTAGTGCCTTTAATGTATCAGAAGATACGTTTAACCGCTTTAACGTGAGAGGTTTTTGGAGCCTCTTGGAAGTGAGCACAAAGGCAGACACTAAACATGATATCGGGCCTACTTGCCATTAGGTATAATAAACTACCTATCATGCCTCGATACTTGGTACTATTTACCGACATGACACTTCATCGTCTTCCAGTTGAGTTTGGTACTGAGACGATGGGGGTTTTCATGGGTTTTAGATTCTTCTAAGCCAAATTTCTTAAGTATTTCTTTAAGAATATTTATAAGATTGGATTAATGAAAATACCATTTCTTTCCATTTGTTTTATTTGTAGTCCAAGGAAAGAAGTTAAGTTCACCCATCATGCTCATCTCAAACTCGTCATGCATGATTTTGGCAAATTCATCACACATGTCTTGACAAGTCAAACCGAATATAAGTCATCGACATATAATTTTGAACATGATGTAGTGTTTGAACTCTCTTCTTAGTAAAAAGAGAGTTATCAACCATTCCTATTTATATTCATGTTTAATAAGAAAATCTTTTAATCTATCATACCAAGCTTGGGTGCTTTTTAAGACCATATAAATCTGATCTTTATTTATAAACATGATCATGGTTTTTCAAATTCAATGAATCCTGAAGGTTGTGCCACGTATACCTCCTCATTGATAAAACCGTTCAGGAATGCACTTTTTACATCCATTTAGAAAATTTAAAGTCAAAAGCATAACATAAGCAAAATAGTATTCCTAATTACTTAAGTCTACAACTGGGGCAATAAGTTTCATCATAAATCGATGCCCTCTTGTTGAGTATAGCCATTAGCAACTAACTAGCTTATTTCGAGAAACCAATACCGTTCTCGACTAACTTATTTTTAAACACCCACTTAGCTCCTATAATTGTCCATAATAACTTAGATTGTGGCAACTAACTCCCAAAAGTCATTTTAGCAATGAATAGTTAATTCTTCTTGCATAGCGCTATCCAACTATCATCCTTAAGGCAATCAACCACATTCTTATGTTTCTATAGTTGATATAAAACACAATAAGTACGTTGGTTTAGGCTTGGATCTAAGTGTTTCTTTGGATAGTTTTTCCCTAAGATATTTTCTAATTGATAGGTTTTCCTAGATTCCTTAATAATGACTATTTAATCAATCTCTAAATGTTTCATCAATTAAATGAACCATTCTAGTTTTTTTCTTTTCGGTAACCTTAATTGCTTCTTCTTCATCTAATCATCATCCACCAATGTAATGTCTTAGAGGGTGGAGGAAGTTTCCATCGAATGTCATTGTTAAGTTATTTCTTCAACTTTCCCTAATATGTTTATTATATTGATGATGTAGGCTTTACTATTTTGAGAGTAACCTAAAAAGATACCTTCGTATGACTTTGGGTCAAACTTTTTTAATGTAAGTCTATTAGTGTTAAAGATAAGCACTTGCTTCCTAAACACTCTAAAGTAATCTAAAGTAGGTTTCCTACCTCTTAAAAGTTCGTAAGGTGTTTTTCCTAAGATGGCTCTAATTAGGATTCGTTTTGTTAATGGTATTGTGAAGTGTTTCCTGCTTACATCAAAACTTTTGTGGTAACTATTGCTCATTCACATAGTCCCTACTCATTTCTGAAGTTCTTTATTTTTCCTTTTCAACCACGCCATTTGATTGATGAGTGCGTAGAGCTAGAAGTTATTGAAGTTCCCATTGGCATTACAAAATCTTAAAATTGCACCTCAATTATCAAATTCCTTACCGATGTGCGTTCTTATTGAACACTACATACACCCTAATTTGGTTTTTTTGAATTTTCTTACTAAATATTTTGAATTGATCTAAGGCTTCGGTTTTGTCCTTAAGGAACGAGCCAAGTAATACCTATAATATCATCTACTAGATTAAGGTTTAAGTGGTTCCTTCCGTAACTCCGTACATCTGATGGACCGACAGATCCCCATAATAAATATTATAAGCATCTAGTCGATTGAGACTATATTCTTAATCCTCATACTAACATGAACTGCTTTCTAATTTTGCAAGCAACACATAAGTGTTGATCAAGCATTAAGCTTAGCTATGTTTTCTAACTAATTTCCTTATGATGCTAACGATTGAATGGATTGCAAATTTGCGTAAAAAAAAAAAAAAACCCTAAATCTCCTATGCCACAACGTGGAGTTTTCATCAATCGTTGCAAGACAAATTTTGTCTTTAGGCTTATTTCCTAGTTTCATCACATATAAGTCTTTCTTCCTAATGCCACTAAACCTATGACATTCCATCCATAGTAATTCACTGTCATGTACAAAGAAAGTTACTTCTACACTTATTATCACATATTTGTCTAATACTTTAACAAGAAAAAATCTTAAGTTATCTACATTCTCTACATTTATCTATTGAGAGAGTCATTTGAAAATCGTAACCATTTCCGAATAATGTTACCGCAAAGATTATGCTACCAAAAATAACAATACCACCGATGTATGGCCCTATTAATCATGAGAAGAGCTTTCGATTACCATCATGTGTATTGAGCATCACTATCCTTTGTTAATTCACTCACAGTTCTAAGTTAACTTCCAAGTCATATCTATTATATAAGGCAACACCTCCAAAACATTTGGTCCCTAATATCTCATGGGTCCAAAGTTGTTAGTGCTAAACATCCCTTGCATTTGATGCAATTGGTTGGGATGTGAAAATGGAAGACACAATTTCCCTATGGCATGTAACTTTGTTTAGGAATATTTCCAAGTTACAGGAAAACCCACAAGGTTATTTTTCGACCAATGTTTTTCTTTTGGTTATGTGTATTAGGACATGATAATATTCAATGAACTCTTCTAGGAGGTGGAAGTTTTGAACTAAATTTGGTTTTGAAAATCCAACTCCGGGTTTTGATAATGGCTTATAGAATTACTTAACTTCATTATCACTAGCAATGGGAACTCTTACATTGTTTACTATTATGTGTTTTGGTCTAGGACACAAAATAGATTTTTGAAAAGATACGCTTTTCTCAGATCCAGGTGTGATTCCTGGTGGGCGGTCCATCTATCTTAGGGGCCGCCCGATAATTTATGGGACCACCCATCAAGGATTGCCTTTTTCTAAGCTTTCTACAATTTTTTTTCCAATTTGATATGGATTTCATTTTTTAGTGTGACGACATGACAGAATTACCATAGTTTATCATACCACCATACGTAGGGACTAGAATAGGCATTTTAATAAACTGATGTATAGAATGTGTGGTATAAAAAACCCCACATTTGCTTCCATGGAGGGGTGAACACTTGTAACATTTACACATTTCATACATGTATAACACACATTTTGTTTCTCCCTCTACTCTCTCTCTCTCTAAAGATGACTATCTTATGGTTTGATTCACCAAGACCAATGGATCTACGATTCTTTTAAACTTAACAAGTGGTATCACGAGCCATGGTTTCATTCTTAGGCCGGTTTACGTTTGTGGTCCGGTTGGTTTCAAATCTGTCACTTTTGTTAAATGAGTCACGTTTGTTCTTTGTCACTTTTTATAACATAGATTCTGTTATTTTTTGTCCAAATTTATAACATTGTAAATTTTGTGTCTAGTGAAGCTTTGTTTTTATAAAATTTCTGCTCTCAATAATAGTCCAAACAGCCTATTCGTGTTTAATCCGATTGAAAAACAGTTAATAAAGATCTTTTTTAAAGCTTTTTAAAGCTTTTTTGGCTTATATTTAGTTTATCCTATATCATATAAACAGCTTGAATCTATTTGTCTTACAACCTTTGAGCTTTAAAGGTCTGATAATAGCCATATTTTCGTGTCCATCTTGTTGTCCAATACTTAAAATTAACAGATCGAATTCTGGTCTCTAGAGTTCTTGGAAGAGGTTTGTATGAAAAATTATACTGTTTTTTTTTTTCTAATTGTAACAAGAAAATTAAACAACAAAGACAAAAATATTACCTGATATTTGGTATTTCGAATATGACACATACTGTTTGGCATAACTCATATAGGAGATGCCGTTCTATTTGTTGTATGCGTTGTCCATAGCGGTTTTGTGAAACAGGTTTTCAAAGTGACATTATCAATGGTCCAAACTAAACAAACCTCTACCCATTTCAAATCTAGGCAGCGGTTTGGTGTAAATGGTGGTAGAGGTTTGGTGGTGGCTGTTTAGTGGTGGCGGTTTGACCACATCGATTTGCTTCTCACAACCTAAACCGAGTCAACTCGGTCATTACCGAGTTGACCCGGGTCGACTCGACTGAGTCAGACAAACCGGTATTTACCAAGTCAAGGTCAAATGAAAAGGACATAACAGACTCATAACAACAATTAGATCATATCCCACAACCAACTACAATAAACACAACCTCATCAATTATTTCAACAAATCCAAATCCACACATAACGCCATCGTCACAAATCAACACACCAACAAATCCCAAGTCCTGAACTTTTACTAATCCCTTCGACAACATGCAACACACCCATCTAACCAATCTACATCTCCTCCAACACCGACCAAAAAGACTCTAACAAAATAAAAAAACTAAACAAGATCTCAGAACTCTTCTAATTCGTGTAGTAAACGAAGTCAAGAGCTTTAAAGATCCAATACACGAAATGAAATTATCATCACATATCTTTAAGAAGAAAATCATTCTCTTTTCTATTTGAATATAAAGATTAGATTATAACAAATCTGTCATATCCAATCTTTTTTTCGTTTGAGACTCAAGAAAAAAAAACAAACAAAACAAATCAACCTACCTGAGACGCTTGGTTATCAAAGATCTTGAAGAAAGAGTTTCATGAATCCAATCGGCTGTCTCTATATCATCTTCGTTGTTACTCATAAAGGCTATTAAGCACCTTCTTGACTGACGAAACAAGACAGTTTTGTTTTAATGATTCATTCTTTGGTGTTTGTTTTAAAATGATGGAAAAGATTGGTGATACAAGAAAAATTATAAGTTGTGAATCGAATTAAAAGGGATCTTAGATGTGATTTTGATGGAAGACATGTGATATGGTTGGTTAAAGATGTATCATTGACTGCGTTTTGGGTTGTGTGGAGAAAAGTGTAGTGGTGGCGGATGAGTTATGTGATTAGGGTAATCTCTGTGCATCAAATTAGGGATTGTTGTAATTATATATCCCAAATGCACATGGACTCTTGATATATTTTGGAGGTTTGACTGCTATCATCGTGTCAAATGTGGCCGAATGGTAATATTTTTGTCAAGATTTTAGGCCGGGACCTTTGTATAGTCCATTAGGCCAAAACTAATCCTCACTGACAGGTTTCAATTTCTTTTATTCCGAAAACTTATATCAAAAGTTAGGATGAAATATTTGTGGTTCATAAATGATTTTAATCTAGCTTTCACATAACTATTCCATTTCATACAAGAATTGATATGGTTGACATGAAATAATAAAAGGTGGGGTGTAAAGTTGTGGTTAATGGATATTTTTGTGGTTTAAAATGACAAAGTGATTAATTTTAAGTGACGAGACCGGGATCGAGTTTTATAAAGAATCATGGAGCTTAAAATTTTAATGGCTAGATTTGGTATTGATTTTTCTAAGTGACTACGGAGTTGATTGGGTATCACTTATTTGAGATTGAAGTTGGATTTCACGAAGGCTTGTTCTTATTTTATCTTGAAGTCGGCATTTGGTGTATGCATGACTTTCAATGATAACTTGCTCGTACTTAAGATTTAAGTTGAAGACTTGGTTTATCTAGTTACTAGTAGTCGGGGTAGATGGTTGAAGACCTGGTTAACTATCACTTAAAGGAGTTACGTTGTAGTACTCAGTGTCACACCCTGAAGACGATGTGGATAATCGCAAGAGGTGATGAATGTCTCATACTTTGGAGGAAGTATAGAGTACTTAGAGATTTTCTTGGAGCATAAATTCTCTACACCGTTCTTCCAACATATGTGCAAGCTTAAGGCACAAGAACGAGGAATTTTACTTCAGTTTCAAATTTGGTATATCGGGTTTACTCCATCAGTGGCCACTTTAAATAGCCTACAAAGTGGTGGTAAAGATAGCCAGAGAGAGTTTATGGGTAGAGACTTGATTAGTAGTTGATTCTCACGGGATACATTTGAGCTAATTTCATTCTTCTCACAAGATTTCAAGTATATGTGCGTACAATGTTTTGCTGATTCTGAGGTATCAAAACCAGCAAGGGGGAAGAAGACATACATCTGAACGCACAACGAGTACACGTGATGACCTTCATTCTGTTTTCTTATTTAAGGTCATTCCGGGAAGACAAATGTCATAACCACAGAGAAAATCAGTGTTTTAACTCGTGGCTTTTGGTGTATCATTCCAGCCACATGGGGGAAGGGATGTAAGAAGACAATTTTCTGCTAATCAAAAGAGGAACACAATGGTAAAAATGATATCCTCTAGATAGTCCCATAACTTTGGTGTTATCATTTTGACTACTTGGAGGGTTTAATTGTTTACATCCGGGACTTAGTTGACTTGGGTGGTACAAGAAATATCATTATTATCCCGAAGGAAGGAATGCACACATTGTTGGGAAAATAGATTGTAACAGACTTAATACTGGTAGTATAACAGTTAAGTCTGGTAGTAATAGTTAGTTCTGTTAGTATTGAGTTAATACTGGCAGTACTAAGTTAAGTCTGGCAGTACTAAGTTAGTACTGGTATAGTAGCAGTACTAGAGTTAGTACTGGTCATAGTTAATTCGTTTAAAGTTAAGGTCTGTTAATGTACCAGAATTAGTAATAGATATCTTAGAGATATCTAAGAAAAGATATGTATTATCCCCTTACACGGGTTTAAAGCCCATTAGGGTTCCTTGGTGTATAAGATGAACCCTAATGCAACAATGTTTAGAATTACGTTTTATAAATATCAATAGAAGATAGAGCTTAATAGCAATTTAGAATTATCGTTCTTCTTAATTGCTTGTGTTCAGATTCCGCATTAACACTTATGAAATCATAGTCATGTCACTCATATAGTGATTGGATTTTATCCAAGTTATCTATAGTCTTACAAAGGCAAGTCAGATCCTGATACCAATGGACCTACAAGGGTAATCAGAGGCCTTTCGAGGGACTCCTGAGAAAGAAGAACACTAGATCACAAATAAACACTCTCCTACAATTCTATACAAAATGTCTCAACCTGCTAATGATGAGTTCTCACAACATCTCAGTGATGAAGAATCAAACCATGAAGAGCTCATACACTGGTGCTGCACCTAAACACAACAATGATTCCTTAAACAACTGCTATCTCAAATATCAAACTCCCAATTCTGAAGAAGGAGGAGTATGATATATGGGCAATGGAAATGGAGCATTACCTTGAGTACATTGATAATGAAGTATGGAAGGTAATTCAGAATGGAAACTCCAAGAAGAGAATCTCAACGTAAAGGGATGGAATTGTGTTCGAGTGACTATTTCACCAGTTACTGCTGCATAAATTAACTGTTGAAAAAAGAAGCCTAAGAATATATGCTGATGGCCATTCCAAAAGAAACAAATTAAAGATTTCATTTAATGATTAATATGCAAAAATAAAGGAGATATGGGAAGCCATCAGAACTAGGTTTGGTGGTAATGCTAATTCAAAGAAAATGCAGAAGGCTGTTTTCAAACAACAGTTTAAAGCATTTAAAATATCCAATTTAGAAGGGTTAGAAAAGGGATATGACAATTTCACAGCTACTTTCTCAATTGGAATGCCAATGGAGCTGAATGTAACAACTGAAGAGCAAATCATAAGTTTCTCATATCTTAGCCCCCAGCATGGTCAAATCTGGCAATGACAAATAGAACTAATCCAGAGATTTTGACAATTTCTATTTATGATTTTGTACAATAACCATAGAGTTTTTTAGCAAGAAATTCAAGGTGGCTTCAAAAACATCTGCAAGTGCTCAAAATGTTTCTTTTTGTTGTCAAATCAAAATTAGCACTAATAAGGTTAAGTCGGTTTTTATGTTCCTACAGTACATGCAGCTCCTTCTACTTCTTTCAACCAATGTTCCCTTAAAAAGAAGTTCTTGCAGGTTTTGTGTTGATTAAGTAATCTATTTACTCCTTTTCAAACAAACAGAAAGGACTGGGTACTGAAACTCATGAAGATCTGGAACAAATTGATGATGTAGATATTGAAGAGATGGACATTAATTGGCAAATAGCAATGATTCTAATAGAATGAAGAAGTTTTTATAAGAAAACAGGAAGTAGAGTTTCGCGATGGATGATAAAAACACCTGTGGTTTTGACAAAAAAATCTTGATTGTCAATTCCAACACTGGTCACTTTGCTAGGGAAAGTACAGAGAGGACACATTATGGAAAAGAAAAAAGAGATCTTTTTATCACATTAAGAAGCTGGGAAGCACGAGAAGAATCATATGTGGTTGCTGACAATTGAAGATTGGGATTGTCAATTGGGGAGAACAATACTGAAGCTGAAGAAACAAATCATTCACTTATGGCTATCACTCAAGCAATGAGTACTTTGTGTTCTAAAAACTTGCATTGATTCATAAAATACTCTTAAAACACTATGTGATGAACAAATGAATTAGTTAGGTGATCAAGAAGCACAAATAATTGCATTATAGTCAAGCTGTTTAAGAAACTAGAAGCTCAAACTTTTTACTTTTCAAAAACATCAACTTTCTACTAAATGAAAAGCTTACATTTCAAGCTAATGAAATATAATGAAAAGATGAAAAGCTTAAAAGATAAAGGTAGAACATGAATGACAGCTGTCAAAGAAAAGAACAATTGCAAAAACATTATGATCATGGAAAGAATCTTCCCAAGACTCTGGAGATTAATTTATTCTGGAATAGAGTTACAAACAGTAAATGGCTTATGATTTGAAATACAATCAAACAATCATTTCTAAGTTTGAGGAAGAAATGAACTTTTCTGTTTAAAGTTTCAAAAGGAGGATTCAATGAAAGCCTTCGTAACATTAAGATTTACAAAAGACCAATGATTTTTAAAGGTGTCCCACATCCCTTAATTGGATATAAACTCCTAATCCACAAGAGGAAAAACTTGATGAATCTTTGTATGTTATCTGGTATAAAGGGTCCTCAAAACCTGAAATTAGTGTGTCCAATGAAAGTTCTTCTGAGCATTCTACCTGTCAATCAAATGAATGAAGGATCTTTGGTAATACCTCTGAGCACTTTCTTTTGAGACTGAATCAGAAAGTTTAATAAACCAAATTAGGATGTCTAAGTCAAGGTTGGAATAAACAAATGAAAAAGATGTGTCTGCTCCAAAATCAAAAGAAGTTGAAATTAAAGGTTTTTGTCTCACACATAAAAACTCCTAGCAACCCACCTCTAAAGATAAAAGAAAAACAAAAGTTTAATAGGAAGAATTGTAAAGATATAAGGAAAAGAGAACTAGGGAAGGTACGCTTTATACCAAAGAAAAAATATTTGTTTGTGTGAAGTCTAAGTTCAGTTAGAATAAAGATTGTGATATTATGAAAAAAAATGCAAGAGAAGCTGAGGTTAAATGGTGGTTAAAACTGGTAATGGGTGCAAAACCAGTATGGAGCAAATGCAAACAAAGATTAATCCTATAATAAATATTATCCTAATCAGTACAACTTAATGCTGGCATACAAAGTTTAATTCTGTAAGCCTAATAATTAATACTATTAGGACAAATATTAATTCTGGTAGTTCCAAAAAGTTATATGCTGTTAGTTCTAATATTAATACTTTGAAAGATCATAGACATACAGTACCAACAAGCCTCAAAAGTTCAAGACCCAAAAGACCACAATGAATCAAATGAATCAAAGAAGGGATTTTTCAAAATCATATTCATCTGTAAGAAGACCCTTTGCAAAATCTACAGCACAAATGGCTAATTCTAATGCTGTAATGGGAAGTTGGGGATCTGCTGTTAAGACCTCAACAAGTTATACTTGGAGAAACTCTAGACCAAACTTCAAGTAATAACAGTGGACCTACTTTAATTAGACATGTGAAGTACTAATGGTCCACAAGCAGACCCTAAGCCTGCAAAGTGCCTGGTCCCTAAAGAAACTAATTTTCTTTTTCATTGTGCAGGAACATCCATCTGAAGAACATGGTAATAATGTAAATAGTTGTTATGATGATGCTCAGGCACAGACAGAGTAAACAATGCCAACAGTATGATTTTAAGATACAATTTGGGACTCTTGTTACCTTTGAAGTAGCAAAGCTACATATCTGGTAAATAAAAATAAGAGGTTATTTTAATTTAGAATTTTGATATTGTACCTTATTAAAAGAATTAGGGCATTTTTAACCTTTTCTCAATATCACAAATATTGTGATAAGCACACAAGGTTCTTTTATCTGTAAACAGAGAATGTCTATTGTGCTTCTGACTTTAAGATGCCTGATGAAAATCAGATACTTTTAAAGACCCAAGACCCACAACATTTACAGTTTTGACATGAAGACACATTCTCCTGCAAAAGGTTTTGCCTGTTTAATTGCAAAAGCCACATCTGATGAATCTAAATTATGGCATAGAATTTAGGTCATATCAATTTTAAAAATCTAAACAACTCTGTTAAGGGAAACCTTGCACCAAGGTCTACCTTCCAAGGTTTTTCAAAATGACCACACATGAGTTTACCCTGCCATAAAAGGAAACAACACCGGGCCTCTTGCAAGGCCAAGTGTAGAAAATGATCACTGATCCACTACCACACCATGCAAATTGTATCCTTTTTTGTCCTACTTCGTTAATAGCATTAATCATGCAAGAAATGCCTTGTAATCGCTGATGATAGTACAAATTAGTTGGGTATTCGTTATTGCCTCTAAGGATGACACCTAGTGGCATTCTTCAACCTATATTTCGGCAGATTGAAAACAGCTTAGTCATATGTTAAAATCATTAGATCAATAATTACACTATAATTTAAGAAAAAAGATAGTGCCTGAATTTTATGGAAACAGGGAATTAAAACAAAGTAATAACTGCTAGAACTCCACAACAAAAGGAGTGCTAAAAGAATGTACAGAACCCCTAATTGAGGCATCTAGAACAATGCAAGCATATTTCTTCTTCTTACCAACCACTTTTTGGAGCAAAGCATTAGTAACTGCTTCTATAATTTTTTAATAGGGTAAGATGACAAAACCTCAAAACAAAACTCCATAGTGAGCATATGTTTTTGGCACAAACCAATTCTTAGCTACATAAGACCTTTTGGTGTCCATGTTACCATTCTTGATACTCTTAGTGTGCTTGGCAAAGTTTGATGGAAAATCTGATATGGATTCCTTAGTTGGTTACTCACAAAATAGCCAAGCTATAGGTGTTTATAATTTTAGTAACCAAAAAGAGTAGAAGTAAATATGTCATGTTAATTTTCTTTAAGAAAAACCCAATGCAAATGAGTAGGATTATAGAAGGTATGTTTTGAAATGACTATCTTACTGATTCTTAAAACATATTCCTGTATCTTAGAGAATAAAGCTAACCACATGCATTGCTTCAGAAGTAACATAACAGTGCAGGTACTCCAACAACTATTTCTTTCAGAGAAAATAGATTAGGAAGTAGATCTATTGTTGTGCCTCAGCTGTAAAGATTCCTGAAGAAAAAAGATGAATCAAGGACATCTCCACAAATTCATAAGAAGAGGAGACCTTGACAGAACCCTCAAAAAGAGAAAAGGATTTCCCCTTTACTGACTCTTAAGAAGACAATCCTAAGGATCAAGCTTTTAGAAAGAGTTGAAAAATAGCCCTAAAGCATTTAGGGACATCCCTAAAAACAACACTACCATTTACTCCTTCAGTTAATACTGGTAGTCAAACAGTTAATACTGGTAGGTCATGACATGATGATTCACTTATGCCAAGCCAGAAATCTTTCAACAAGCCTGATAACAGGATTGTTATGATGAGGCATCTTATGATAGAGGAGGGTGTGAAAACTGACTTTCAACAGTCATTCTACAGAAATTGAAGTCAGTCCCAACTCTACACTTAGATTCATAGTATTCACCCCAAAAAGTCAATACTTGGTGATCCTAATCAGCGAGCAAAGCTATGAGCAAGTGTGCAGAACAAATCATAGCTCCCAAGCACATCTCAGTCATATTCAAAAGCAGCAAAGAAACAATCACAAAGATCAACAACATTGTTTGTTTGCCTGCTTTCTATCTCAGGAGGAACCTAAGAAGATTGCTGAAGCTCTACAAGATGACAGTTGGGTTCAAGCCATGCAAGAAGAACTGTTACAGTTCAAGCTTCAACAAGTATGGGTTCTTGTAGATCTACCTCATGGAATGAAGGTAATTGGCACCAAGTGGGTCTACAGAAATAAAAGAGATGAAAGAGGTGTGGTTGTGAGGAATAAAGCAAGATTGGTGGCCCAAGGGTACACACAGGAAGAAGGTATTGACTATGATGAGGTTTTTGCTCCTGTGGCAAGAATAGAAGCTATCAGGTTGTTTTTGGCCTTTGCCTCATTTATGGGGTTCATAGTATACCAAATGGATGTTAAAAGTGCTTTTCTGTATGGCACTATAGATGAAGAGGTTTATGTATCACAACCTCCTGGTTTTGTTGATCCTGATCATCCAAATAAGGTTTATAAGGTGGTCAAAGCTTTGTATGGACTGCACCAAGCCCCTAGAGCTTGGTATGCTACTTTATCAACATTCCTAGAGAAGCATGGATACAAGAGGGGCACAATTGACAAGACTTTATTCATTAAAAGAGACAAAAAGGATATCATGCTGATGATATCATTTTTGGGTCTACCAACAAGTCTTGGTGTGATGAGTTTGAAGCCTTGATGCAAAGCAGATTTCAAATGAGTTCCATGGGTGAACTCACATTTTTCTTAGGTCTACAAGTCAAGCAGAACAAGGGAGGAATCTTCATATCTCAGGACAAATATGTAGCTGAGATACTCAAGAAATTTGACCTTGTAAATGTGAAAGCTGCAATCACTCCCATGGAGACCAAGTTGCCTTTGACAAAGGATGAGGAAGCTTTTGATGTAGATGTACACTTGTACAGATCTATGATAGGTTCCCTCATGTACTTAACTGCCTCTAGACCTGATATTATGTATGCAGTTTGTGTTTGTTCACGTTTTCAGGTAACTCCAAAGATTTCTCATCTCAATGTTGTCAAGAGGATCTTCAAGTATCTCAAGGGCAAACCACACTTGGGCTTATGGTGTAACATCCGAGAATTTTCGAATTTTTGAATGACGATTTCAATCGTTGACTTTTAGGGTCTGGCTTGACTTATAAGA
>BQNB010036525.1:27534-50061 GCA_026074375.1 Tanacetum coccineum | reverse complement strand
GAAATCTTAAAAAGAACTGAGTACAATAATATTTGAAGCAAACTTAACTAAATTTTAAGCTATAAAAGTAAAAACAGGGTGTGTTTCTTCGGCTTGCTTTTCTTTTCTTTTATAGAAGTCCCCAAGAGTCTTGGTTGCTTCACATGTGTTAGTTATGTGTGTAGAGAGACCCTCATCCAATCCTAGCCCTTGGATGGCTTTGTGCTAGTTTATCATACAATGGCAGCCATAGATGTACATTGGGTTTGTGGGATTGCCAGCGTGGAAGGCTTATAAGGGGCAGGGTAAGTGGGGGAAGGTGTAGAGGGTACTTGGGAGGTGGTTTGGGAAGAAAAACCGTGGGGAATGGTGGTTCGAGGTTTTGGCGGGTACGGGGGGGGTATAAGGTTGGCGGGAAGGTTTGATTGACGGTATGTTTTATGGTTGCCGGGTTTAAAAAGAAACGAATGGGGTATGGTTTGGCATGTATAGGCCCCTCACCTTTCATTTTTGGTCATTTTGTTTTTACGCCTAATTTGAGTTATAACATAGTTTAGAAAATGGCAGGCTTTAGTCCCTGCGTTTTATACTAAAGGAAAACAAAGAACGGTTTTGGATAATTGCATAAGGCCCTGCTTCGTTTATAAACTAAAAGGATTAAGAAAGGTTTAAGCAAGTTGCAAAACTAGCCCTTTGTGTTTTATTTCCTATTTTTCTGCGTTTAAAAAAACTTCCAAATTGGCATAATTTAGCCCCTTTTCTTTATTTTTTCATTTTTAATTATAAAACAAAGTTTACTAAAATTTACAATTTTTCGGTCCTTAGTTTTTTAAAAAAGGGGTTGTGGGCTTTTGTTGCCCCCCCCCCCCAGGCGGGTTTTGTTGGGCTTTTGGGCGTGTTTGGCCCACTGGGTTTGGTTTGGGGACACCAATAAGGTCTTTGTGCTGGGTTGTAATGGGCCCACTTGAGTGAGTCTGGGCCCAATAAGGTAAAAGGTTTAGTTATTTTGGCTTTTTCAAGGCCAAATTAAGGTTATGAGAATTGTTGCCTGGTTGTCTGATAACCCTTGTTCAATATTGGCTGTGAGAGATTGGCTTTGGTAAAAAAACTGGCCCCCCGGCCCCCCTCCCCCCCCCCCCCCCCCACAGTTTTGGGCCTTTCAACAGTCTTTCAGCTTGTCAATTGCACACAAAAGCCGGCACCCCGGCCTGTTTTAACTTGACTTAGGGTCATTGTGTCTCGCCACAGCTTGTATCCCTCCCCCCATCCCCCAGCCCTTTATACTATTGGGCTTTCCCGGCCCATAGATGGGGGTAAACCATTGCATTCAATAGTTTTCTTTTAGTTCCCGGTCCTCCGGTTTGGCTGTGATTCTTCAGTATGCCTCTTGGACTTTGGCATTTGGACTTTGGCCGTGATTTTGCACAGTTCTTTTCCATTCCATGCTCAGTTTTGTCCTTTGGCTTGTTTATTACTGACCTTTCTCCCCCCCCCCCCCATTGAATCATGCTCCCCCCGCCACTACCCACATAAAAGGCAAATCTCAAACATATATTATGGCAGTTAGTTGTCCTGCGTACTGTGGCGCATTAAGACTTCGTTTTTAGAGGTAAAAGATATGTGTAATAGCAGCACTTATCAAATCCCCCCTCAACTAAGGTTATGGTGTATGTCTCACACAATGTAATGAAGTAAACACGTCAATGGCCCCCAGTTTTCACCATTTTTCTGCGTAGTTCCCACACTAACTACATATTTATTTTTGGATGTTCTCACGCTTTTAAACAACGTTTGGATTTCTTGATTTATTATACGGGAGCATAGACCCCCCCCCCCTGAGAAGCGCCCCCGATAGTGTGATCTAGGATGTCGTACGCCCCCCCGATTAAATGCATCGCTCCTCGATTTTTTCACAAAATTCCAAGCTAAGCTATTACATAACTCCTGATCACATTGCGATATCAAGTTTAAGTTGTTAAGCCCGCACATACGCGCCTAGGACTTGTGAATTCTCGCCCATAACTCCCCTACCATGGAAATACGTTTGAATGCGTGTACCCCCTCATTTTATTTTAACCATAGATCAAACTTATTCTCATAGTCTTAAATTCTACATAAATCCCTGACTCACCCCCCCCCAAGCAACAACTTATTAAGCTTCGTAACTTGATTTCGAGATTCAAACTATTATTCGAATTTTCTTCGGCACACAAAACAACCATCCCACCAAAACCCTCCTCCCCCCCCCAGTTCTTAACCCCTCCACGCCCCCTACGCCCGTCGCCCCACTCCCCCAAAGAGTGTGTATATATGTATGATCTCCCCCACACCCACTACACCGCTGACGGCTAACGGAGTAGGACTATCCCCCCCCCCCCACGACCACCTCACGCTATCCCGGTGTTCTTAGTGGATCAACTCACCCCGTTGCTAGCTAGTGGAAAATAACCATCAACCCCACCTTATTCCCTATACTATGGCCCCTCCCTAAGGATAAAGATAGTCTATCCAAGTCCCCTCCCTTGATTTGAACCCCCACTTAACCTCATTATACCTTTTCACATGGTGGAGATTTATCCACCGCAACACCAAATCCTAGATAAGTAATGGACGTCTGAGATTGAACCCCCACATCGTGGTTTCGGAGCTCCCCCCCCGCGCGCACTATACGACAATCCTATTTACTGGCTCATAACTCAATCTGCTATGCTTTTTATTGGCCAAAACTTCTAGTATTCACTTCCGCATCTTCTCGGCATTTCACCCCCCATTCCCCTCCTCATCGCTTCTTTCCGGCATTATTTTTTTCCCCTTTTTATACTATAAAGCATTCTCGCTTTGAAAACGAAGTTACAACTCATTCGAAGCTTTTTCTTGAAAAACATCACGATCCCCCATTGCATCTTAGTGTGGTACTTAACTTGAGTGCTCCCGGCCCCCCCCATGATTAGGTGGGATTCTCGAAATTCAGGAGGAGAGAGATGTGTCTACCCACCACGTTATTGTATAAGTTGGAGAAGAATCTTGTGTTGCTTTAGCAACATAAACTTATATTCGAACACTATCCCCCCCTATTACGGTCTTCACCATTCTCGTAAAATTCCTCAGCCCCCTCATAGAATTTGTGAATCGCTTGGCCACACGTAAAGGATACGTAGTAGGGCTCAACACGCCGGATAAGTCAAAAATTTCCCCCCTCCCTTTTCTTCTCCCCAAATAAGAAAAGAAAACCCCCCCTGTGTGAACAAACACTTATTTCTATGTTTTGAAAACATCTTTCAATTTTTTTTCCTTTTTTTTTTGGTATTTTTGGTGGTCTCACATGTCAACGGCGCGAGGTCCCTCCCCCCCTCTCCCCCACCCCCCAGCCCCCTCGGCCCCCCCCCCTAAAATGCTGCAGGAAACAATCAATCCCTCCTCAGAAGATAACCCCCCCCAAACTAGCAACTAAACATCGTCCTCGATGTTTTGCCCAAGCGCGTCACTACACACTAATCTAAGGCATTTATTATCGGGATGCCAAAACGATCTAAAACATTAGTCGATAAGATCACGCTCGGATTAACGGACTCTTCCCATTGAGCTGGGGATGAGAAACTCTTGATGATGACAACACCTGAGAAGAGTCTCGACTACCCCAATCCGGGCACTCCAGGACTATGAACACTCCCCCATAACAACATGGAAAACTGGGGTCAATGGAAATTAGACCAAGCTCTCTTCTACACAAACCAACACTTATTATATTACGGACCACCCCATACAGATGGGGCGTTCCTCCCACGAACCTAGGTATGGTTTACGGGTCGCGATGCCTAGACCCTTACAAGGATCTTATCCTCGCCACGCCCTTGGGGAAAGTTTTGGAGATCTGGAACTCACAAGTGTGGTACAGTTCACTCCAAAGTAGGCGTGACGCGATGGACACATTCAACCTTTGAAATTTGGCGTTGGCACATTGAGAAAGCCTCTGCAAAGTGCCGTATCCGGCCCCCAACTACTTTAGTATGGTTGAAAAGGGGCCATTTCCCAACACGGGATTTTAGTTTGCCCAGAGGAAACCGCCTTTAATCTGGAATTAAGTGGTGGGCTGCGCTTCACCGACTGTTGGAAAACACGGGGTTTTGATCGTTAGAAGTCCATGGAGCCTCTTTGTTTTGGCCTTTATAGATCAAACGCTCGCCTGATCTCCCATAGGATATGAGTCACGGTAGTTCCTTAAGTTCTCTCGATTCGCGCCCCTGAACTTTCCGGTGATCACCCCAGTAACCTTATACCCCGGTCTCGACCACGTTTTCCGCCCCCTGTTTTTTTAAGGCCCCAGTAGGCTTGGTGCTCAAGCTTCGATCGGACGATGGCATGCCTTTCCCATACAAAGCTTGTCAAGGAGTACACGCCCACTCGGGTGTGTTGTGTAAGCTGTCGGGCAGGCCCCCCCACTTAGTGCATCATCTAGTCGCGCCGTCCTCCCCCCCCCCCCTCCACCCCCCCCCCCCCCCCGACTGGGGAGGCACCCGGTTGTCACCTATGGGTCTTTCAAGGATACTTTTCATGCCACGATTTTGATCTTCCACTTGTCCACTTGTTTGGTGGCCGTGATACAGCGCCGTTGGAGGATGCCCCAGAGAAAGAGACCCGGTGAAGAGTAACTAATTTCTGCATGACCTTGAGCAATACCCGCCCCCCCCCCCCCCCCCCCCCCCCGCCGTCATTACAAAAATGGGTTCCGCGACATCAACTTATGCCTATTGCTCGGGGGAACGAGCACCAAATTGGCGGACCCCCAGAAGAATTTCAGAAAATTTGCAAAATACTGCCCGGCATCATTAGTGGGACCCCGCACCCCCCGCCCTTTCGCTTCAACCATTTTGCAAATAGTCGATTCGCCACGGAGAATATTCTCGTTCCCTCCCCCCCGTGATGACGGAAGCCGGAACTACGGGCCCATAAATCGATGCCCCACATGTCATCAGGATTTTTCACAAACACTTGGATGAGTTTTGCCTGGCATACTCATCACGTTGTTGTGACAGTAGTTTTTTCTGACCCCCCCCCGTTTGGAATCGAGAGTCACAGTTCTTGACAACTCACCCCCGTTGGCCCGCATTTTATGTTGGTCTTTTAGGCCAAGAAGCCCCCCAGCCCCCCCCCCCCCCCATAAAATAAA
The DNA here is from genome assembly GCA_026074375.1 of Tanacetum coccineum. NCBI lineage: Eukaryota > Viridiplantae > Streptophyta > Magnoliopsida > Asterales > Asteraceae > Tanacetum > Tanacetum coccineum. Next base: position 44,915 of record BQNB010036525.1, on the reverse strand, counting down.
GAAGAAGAAAAACCCGGTCAAAGATCTTTTTGGCTGTGAGGGTTTTGCACAATGATGTCTCCCCGGTTGGGTCCATTGTGGCACAGACCCCTTCCGAGAATCTCAAGAGTTCCTTGTGTGCCAACACATCGTAGCGTTTGGCAACGTACGATCTACCCTTCCGCTGGAATCGCAACAAGATTGTGTGTGTACACGAATTGTGTGTGTCTGACCACCAAAAAAATTGATTTGCTTACTAGCTCCCCAACCCATCTATGTGACACCCTATACCAACATGTAAGTGAGTAGATACCAGACATCCGCCCTACCGCCCCTTAGAGCACTTAACCCCCCCCCCAAGCCACCCTTGTCGAGCCCCACCCCTCTTCCCCCCACCCCTCCGTGCCCACCCCAAACCAACCCTCCGCCCCCCCCCCCACCCCTCACCCTCCCCTCACCGACACCCACATCCCAGCGCGATTCCACACACTCTCCTTCTCGCCTCCCCCCCGAAAAAACTTGTCGTTTGTTTTGCTGGGTGACATGCCCTTTTCACGAATTGGAATCACGCCATTCCCGCGTTGGTATTTCGGCAAATGATCGGCCCCAAACACGGTTTGGGGTAGGGATTCTAGAGATATCTTTCCACGATATTATTCTTGTTTTCCATATTTTTAACGTCTCAAGAGGATTAAAACTTTGTCATTTATCTGCTATGTGAGGGGGTACTACCCTTCATCCGTGGTACATAATACGTAACAGTCAAGATTATATCTGTCTCCGCAAAACTCAGGATATATATATACACATAATGAAAGCCGAGATATGATACACCTAACTATTTCGCACAATATTAAGTGTGTCACTGCGACAAAGGTCAACACAGTGTACCTGGGTGTTATACTCTTCCCTCTGAGGATGCAAAACGTCAATAGTCAAAGGTCTAAATTAAGAAATCTATCTCAAATCACAGACAATAAAGCGCCGCAAGGGTTACAATCTGGAGCTATCTGTCGTAGTAAGAAACCTCGCCGCCCGCGCGCCCCCGACTCACTGATGTGATCTTTCGCGGAACAGGCGTGTAAATGTTTCTTATAGTGTGAGACCTTAAATGTGGTCGGATTCGGGCTCAAGGACTCTTCTTCATAATTATAGGTACGGATCTCTGATTCGTAACTTTCTAACTTGTACCTCCATAGACGTGATGAAGACTGTATCGTAGACAATAGATATCATTGTATGGTTCAGTGCAAGTTTATTTCCTCTGGCCGTCCCTTGGGTTAAGTATTTAGCTTGGTGGAATATAGGATCTTTGGTTGGTTCTTCTGTACACATGTCTTAATTTGCGGGGTTTTTTGGCTAGTGTCTAAATTACGTTCGTATTGGGAAGATGTGAAGTGGGACTTTCGCTTTTATCACATTATGGAGAGCTCGAAATAAATAAAGATTCTTCTGGGGTAAACAAATGTCGGCTGTTGATTTGGTGTTCGAGATCCAACTTACATCTTTCTTTTGGGTTTCACACAGATGCAACAGTTTCTAGTATAGTTGGGTCGATTGGTGTAATGGGCCTGCATCTTTGATCTAAATTTATGATCGTGTTCCCGGTCTTGAGATAGCGGGTCGGTCTTGGCTGGTGACCGATGATATATTCGGTTTGCATAGTTTGGACTCGGTCTTGGCTGGTGACCGATGATATATTCGGTTTGCATAGTTTGGACTCTGATATGCCTTCTTGTTAGTTTTTGCTTTTGTATTTTTAGTTTTTGCATCTTTTATTGGGTCCACTACTTTTAATCATCTTGTTGATAGAGTGGATGACTTTTGTTTGTTTTTTTGTTGCGTTTTTCGCTCAATAAAATATTTGTCTTTAAAAAAATATCCTGATTTTCTAAACTTGTAATCTTTTTTAGCTTTGTGCTAGTTTTTTAATAAAATTGCCGTAAAAATTTTTTAACTCGATCGTTGACCCAGGGAGATGAACTCAAATAATTCATTTCACGATTAGCTAACTCGAAATTCTCGCAATATTGTTTTAATTGCCAACCGGTTGATCTTTTAATGATAGTGCGCGTATACATTACAAGGTCAAGAATATCACTAATGCATGTAGCCCATTTAACCATTGTTTCATTGGACATTTGGAAAAGAGCACTCGTCCAAATAATATGAAACACGCTATTAAGACTAAAACCCAAAAGTAGTTATGTCTTCTTTATTTATGATGATCGTTGGGTAAGTATACTTTTTGTGTTTTTATCAAACAAGGTTTAATGCTCGTGCTTCGCTGCGGTGCGTTTTGTATCAAACGTCTTTTACGTTTTACATTCTTGAACTGGAGTGTGTTCTTGCCGAACTACTCTTCTTAAGCATCTATCCTCGTGTGGGAAAGGTCATCCACTCAACATCTCATATTCTCGATTCTTCTTTCCCACACATACCACCGCCTTCGTCTATCACTGCTTCATCTCCCACCACAAATCCAGATCAAAAAATTACCAGGTATGTGTTTTTCCTTTAATTTTTTCATCTACAAAAAGTAGGCTTCAAATTACATGTATATGATTCTATGATTAATCAGTTTACTCTTTGATTTTGGGGGAAAATTTTAATTTTAAATCATACCTTAATTCTATTTTTTTTTTGCCTTTTCGTGATTTTTTGTTTCGAGAAAGCATATGACTTAGGATTGGGATCAGAAGATGATGCCAAAGATCTTCAAGTGAGTTTGCAAACCATAAATTTTACACTTTATATTCATATTTAAGGTAGATTTTACGGGGTTTTTTTTTAAAGAATTCAAATCTTTATTTTTTCTATGTTTTTTGTTGATAAAGTTTGGAATTTTTTGTTAACAGAACTTGAGTGTAGCAACAGTTAAAATTGGAAGCCTTGACAGGCTTTAAAAATTGAAATAAAAAAAATACATGTATGAATGTTATAGTTTGTCCCAACATCGATAATTGCAACATTCATCAGGGAAGGAGATATACTGTGTGATCTGATTATTTATACTTTCATTTTTGAATCATAAGTGCATCAACTTTTTTACTTTTTTACTTTAGACAAATAGAAATGATAGTGTAATGATTTTTATTGAAGTTCGGCTTAGACGATAATTCGAATGACATTAGGTATTGATTTGGTGGTTTTACCAATCTGATGAAGTCTTGGCTCTTTGCGTTAGAAAATCAGAATGAATGGGTTGGGAGTGGAGGTATACATTTCATACAGTGGGGACCAAATACGAAAACCAATGGCCTTTTGTTTTTGATGTGTTTTTTGTGATGTGTAGTTAAGGTATTCAGCAGCATCTTACTTGCATTCGATTAATAATTGTAAATGAGACGAAACGGGATCTTAAATGATACTTAATATACACAAAATCAGCACTAAATGTATTTGATACATGTTGGTGTTTTCAGGTTATTTATTTCCATGTGTTTGGGAGGACATCGTGGGCAATAACCTATCAAAGAAGAAATATCAAATATGATATAACGGCTGCGAAGTCCTACATCATTACATGTGATCAATTTGTTTCCTTTCTTATTCTGGACCATAAGGTGGGCAATAAAATGATTATTACAAAAATATGTTGTTGTCTTTTGGTTCAGTCTATTTGAGTCACGTTTTTACTGCTTCAATGTTACAGCTTTCGATAAAGTCTAACTATCGACTATTATATTATGACTGAACTTGGACCTAGGAAATAAACTGACAAAAAGACAAGGTAACGTATTTAGTAAACTTTCTTAATTAATAAGCATTAATGACCTCTACGGTTTTCGATCACAACAGTCGCGTTCAAGAGAATCACTTCTCCTCCTAAGTATCAGACAAGGGTGATTCTATCATTTCCGATAATATGCATGTATTAACTCCTTAAACATACCCCTAAGGGCTATGTTTTGGAAAAAACCTTTACAACAGTAATAAGATTTCATTAATAATCTCATCAACCTGAGTAATTTGAGTTATATAAAACCATAAGTTAAATGACATATTCATCTTTATCTACTACGTTGCAACGTTGTTCCATAATCCGATGTAAATGAAATAATCAAGTTACCTATAAATTTATCATTTCTGCACATCATCTTAGTTCAGTACTTAACCCGAAATTTGGACAACGCTACAGAAGAGAACAAGTCCAATATTTACACCATTGTTGATCATTTGAATTTTTATTTATAATTTATACTATAGAAACTGATTAAGGCTGAATAAATGTAATTAGATATAGAAAACTTGGACCTGAGTGAAGTGTAGGCATGTGTCTTTTAGGTTTTTTTTAAAAATGTAATTTTATTCGCATTCAGGTTCATCACAATTTGCAACCGCAGGATCTGATGGTAGCTAACTTTTGGAGTACAAAGATAGCAATAAAACGTTGAAGGTGATCTTTTTAATATCAGTTTACGAAATCTGTTATTGCTTGCCTTTGTCGGATTCAAATACTCATCCTCTTTCCTTTTCACTATAACACATAACACATGTCAGTCTTTAACTCTTTGTGCAACCGTCTGATTTATATACCTCTTTATCTTTCAAAGTCGTACAATTTTGTAACTAAACCTCATAAGTTGATTATATTTTTTTTAATAAATAAATGTGCTCCTTTGATTTGAGTTCATTTGATTATATCAGTTTTGTATATAAATAAGTAACCAGATTTTAGTCTACAACAATTTGCAAAACCTCCCTACAATCAATTTGCAAAAAGCTCCAAATCTTACTGTGGTTAATTTTGCAGGAGGCATCATTGCGGTGTTCTTGACACACGCTAGCAGATACCCCAAGGCCAAAGGCCCGCTTCGAAGTCATGTTGGTAAGAATGTCTCTTATTATAATCAAACGGGCACGATTTATTTTCCGGCGCGAGTGGATGCGCTTAGATCTGTTATGCCACCTAAACTTGCCGTAACAATGTTGGACACCTGTGGAGTCTATTTCTTTGAATCAGTCATACACCACCATTCAACGCTATCCATGGGCACCCTGACAGTTCAAAAAGCAACCGGGTACCACTCCTGGTAATTTAACAAAAATATTGTGTTAATAGGGAATTTAGTAAATATTTTCCGATTGATATTTTCTGTTGTTCTTACAGTTTTTTAGTAAACATAAGCTATACTCCAAGTCTGCGGAATAGTGAAGAAAACCATCAGCCACGTTGATGATTTACCGTCGACCATTAGCTTCGCTCCATGTTAGTTTATCAACACGTTGTTGTTTACAGGTTATTGTTTGTAACATGTCTTCAATTGACTTCCTGCTGTTGTTACAGGTTGAAGCGTTACAATGTGGACAAAAACGTGACCTATAACCCAGGTCATCGAGAAAATCTTGAGTCCCTCCACAGTCCCTTTTACTCTTACTTTACTCATTTTTATAACCCATACTATATGCCTATAGCTTAACCAAATGCCTATTCACTGTAGCATTTCACAAATTTTAAAAAGGACATAGCTGAAAACAGATTAAGGACTCAGGCTTTTCCAAAGAGGACTCAGGCTTCTTTAATTTGATTATTTAGATACGATTACTGAAAACAGAGAGCAAAAGATATGAAGGAAACACTCATCAACAGGACTCAGGCTTAGTATGAATCTGATTGTTCAGGTATGGAGGGACTAACATAAAAAAAGCGCATCAATAGAATCCTAATTACCATATAGAGAATTGCGATTTTTGGTTATGTTGTGCTAAAAGCGATTCATATTTTATGCTGAAGACAGCCCCTAAGAACCGATGATTATTGACAACAGGTCCAATAGGGCATAATGAGGGAAAGAACTGAAGATTTCCAACTGAATAAATGGATGTTAAAAGATGTTGTAGTATTGAAGATAGCTATCCATTGATATAAGCAGACTGGGAAAGTGTTTACAGTACTAGATCACTCTCAAACGGCATGATGTAGCTTATGAATTATAAAAATGGTGATAATGATGCAAACTGTGTATTGTTTGGTTTTTTTAATGAAAGTAAGTTAAATCTGGGAATACAAAGTTGATCAAGTTAACAACCATGAATATGGCAAAAAGTTCCTACATAGATAATGGTATGCATACTTTTTCTCGATTAGTACCCAAGACTCAAGTATACCAGCAGCATTTTTGTCGTCTAAATTTTGTGTGAAAAGAAAATGGAAAAGGAATGATAAGAGAAATAAGACTGCTGCGAATAATAATAAGTTGCTGAATTTTGTCATACATAGTAATATGGAAGCAAAAAACACTAATAAGATATATACTGATCGACTACATAATCATACCATACTGAACACTAATAAGATATATACTGATCGACTACATAATCATACCATACTGTACACATCCGTAGCCAAATACCCGTTGAGATAAAGTAAGTCCCCGCCGCAACGCGCGGGCTAAGAGCCAACTTGTTAAGACTAAAACCCAAAAGTAGTTATGTCTTCTTTATTTATGATGATCGTTGGGTAAGTATACTTTTTGTGTTTTTATCAAACAAGGTTTAATGCTCGTGCTTCGTTGCGGTGCGTTTTGTATCAAACGTCTTTTACGTTTTACATTCTTGAACTGGAGTGTGTTCTTGCCGAACTACTCTTCTTAAGCATCTATCCTCGTGTGGGAAATTTGGGCAATCCTCCTCAACAATGTGGTGGCTACTCGTGTTAAGGAGGATTGCCCACACAATGGTGACTCTGTGCAGCAGCTCCAGTAGCATATCCAACAATATTAGAAAGAAGGTCCCTTGTGATGATCGTTGTGATGTTCTTACCCACTCTTGGTGATTCGGTTTTATCATTGCTTTCACAGAAAAACCTACAACCCGAATAAAGAATGGTAAAAAATCAAAGATCCAACAATGAAAATAAATCATCTTTAAACACATGTTCAGCAAGTCTCAACAGATGTTTAAGCTAAACTATAACGAAATATGGCAATCAATGTTTCTTGAGCTACATTATTGTTTATATGACCATAACCAACAAATTTCAGATATGGGTTTATTAGGACGTAGCAGAGGCAAGTATGAGAAAGTAGTGAGCATACAGGATAGATAAACTGTGCAACCATATAGAGTACATATCATATACTGACCAACATATCTGGAGAAAACAATGGAAGATCTAATTATTCAGAAACCCCGGTCCATTAGTAAAGTATAATAAAATCTCTAGATGCATATATGCGGCTCTGAGTTTGTGAGCCCTGCACCAAATTTTGTCTAGCCTCTATATATGGCCGCATTAATTCAGACTTGTGAGACCAAGTAACTGATTATGAGAACAGATGCAATTTGACGGTAAACTTTTTAAGCCATTCAGATTTGAATGTTAACTAAAAAAGCGAAGCATATTTCAACAAAAAAACTAACACAATGCGCCTTATTCTCTACCGTAAAGATCAAAGAGCAAATTTTTTCGTTTCTAGTGGATATACATTTATACTCAAATTGCATATAATTTAACATATATCTCTAAAACTTGATAAATGTCTATATCATATGATCCAGCGAACCAATTTAATTAGATCAAGAATTAACAACGATATAATAAAATCACCATATCATTTAACCTGTACTACCATCATGACAGAACCATTGGACTCTATTGATACACACATTCATTAAAAAGGACGTGTATTACGAAACGCAAAAAATGTACTATTTGGAATGGTTAGTATACCATGTACATCATGTGATTAGTTAACCGGCAACCCATTTGGCAGCGCAGTTTACTAATTTTCATTTGCAAGAATACCCATGTAAATCAGAATTTACGAAACACTGGGAGGTGCAGGGTAACCAACTAAGCACTTCTAATTACCTTCTACCTTATCGTGTTGTCACAGTGTAACAGTCTATTTCAGTGTCTGGGATGGAGGTTGCTTATTGTGTTTCTACGATTTGTCCTTGGCGTTTTCAAAAAGCAATAAAATTCTTTCTGAAATAGTATAAGCTACTTCATATAAGCTCTACCCAAACACCCCCTTAAACAAATGAATAACTGATTATCATAACTTTAAGCATCAGAAACAAAACTCCCATGTTAGAAAACTGATTATCTTACTATCATAACTATAAACATTATGCAAACACTATTTCCAAAAACCTGTTAAAGTTATAAACCCAAGTAGATAAACTGTAATAAAAGGTGGAAAGAGAGGGCGTTGGGCAGGATGAGTCACAATCAGAACACAACAGGTCAGATTAGGTTGACTCGCGCCACTTTAAAGATATTTGACATATTAAAGATTGTAAAAGCTCTATTGGTAAAATATACAATAGAGTTGCGGCTACTTTCAAATAGTTTGACCTTTTCCTCGGTTAGCAATATTTTTTTTATTTGTTTGTCCGAGATAAAAATACAACCCTTACTGACCCATTCATTAGTAATGAGTGACATTGTCACCTTTATTTTTAACCAAAATATCAGTTTAACGTAAAAAAAAGTGACTCTTGCGACTTCAAGATTACCATTTGAACATAATAATGATTGATGTTAGGGGCAGTTAGGTAATTTGATAGAAATAATGACAAATCAGTTATCTTTGTTGACTCATTATTTGCTTCTACAAAATCTAATCTTGCAACACATTTACACACCCCCTATAAAATACTGAAGGGAAGTATGATCATACCTGGAGAGGAGTTTGGTATATGTCATATTTATTGAGTACAAACACGAACGTTTTTCTTCCATTGTTGTGTATAGCGCTGAAAAGCACCATTGGAGATCAATAATCATCTATATAGTTATAAGTCATTTGATTACACATGAACAACCGATACTATACCTCACTTTCAGTCAATGGACGATCGGCAGAAATAACAAAAAAAACTCGAGGGACAAATTCTTCGGTCGAGGGTCGAAGGAAGAAGTGTCAGTGTACTATATCTTTAAGTGACATATTCTCGCATATACTTATCTGTACTGGACTTATCCCACACCATATTGATTAATGATGTTCATAGTTTCATACTATTAGCTTTATAAATTGAGGCTAACCCACACCATATTGATTAATGATGTTCCACATTAGCCTCTCACACTTGCAACAAAATGACACACTGCCTGGCAAATGACATATGTCCATGTCTAAAAACCAATGTCTGTTCTTTAACAAAACTAAATAAGCTGTTTCATTGCTTAATTTATAAAGCTCATAAGCCCACTAAATAAGCCAACACAAACACCCTCCTTAAGTAACCTCAGTTCTTATGTATAAGCAGAAAGAAGTAGCCTTAAAAGCCAATTTCAACAACATCGTCAAAGGCTCAGATTTATAAACAATTGAAAAGGCGAATTAATCCGTCATGGCTGCAAAGTTAGTAACTTGCCCCGCCAAGATGCGAATAATCGCAATTTTGTATGTTTGTCAGAATTAATCATCATAGTCTCGTTTAAATGGAAAGATAGGCTCTCTTTTTGCAAACATTGTAAGTTAGAATATCTACCACATTCCAAACCAAATGTAGAATTATAATGCTCGCCTGTTTAAATTTTAACCAACCTTCGACGTTTGACCCATCATATAATACAACATACAACCCAAAATGACCCATTATTATAATTATAACTTTTATATAAAAGGCAGCACCCGGGTAAAAACATTCAATGCAAAACTCGGGTCAACCCGCCTGAAAACCCGTTTGAAAAAGAAACGCGATATTAAACACCTATATGCTTTAGTGGGGGTACGTGTCCCTCCAAAAGATATACCACCTCTTTCTCTCTCATTCAGTTAGTTTCCATATGAAATCATAAAATTTTCTATCTCAAGTTTAAAAACTAAGTACAAAAGCAAATAAGCGGAAGTTTACCTTGATAACCTTTCTTTCAAGTTCAGACGGCCCATACGCCTGATGACTAACATCAGCAACAAAAGAACTACGAAGACCATGCACAGACCCATTTTCCACTTTTCAAAGTGTCTATTTGTTACATTTACAACGGTCGAATGCTGCAACCGTGTCTATGAGGCTCAGATACGTTGAGAATCAAAAAAGCCCAGATACATCCGCCATGGCTGCAAACCTAATGATTTGCCATGCCAAGGGGCGGACGATTATAGCTTTAGTCGACCATTTTTAGATTCATCACATCCCCCTATATTCAATATCAACATCATTGTAAGAATTGAAAAAAGTGGATACATTCAATATGGCTGCAAACCTCACGATTTGCCGCACCAAGATGCGGAGGACCACATTCTAGATATATAGCAACACGTTTGACTGAGTTCATTACACGTTTGACTCTGTTCATAAAGCAAGCCAAATGGAAGCGTTCCCATGAAAACGTGTGGCACGCAAACAACCATAAGTTGCAAATTAAATGTTTTTTTAGAATATGTACGCCACGACTGCTGTAAGCCTACTACGCTTGACACGCTACAATACAAACCATCTCATCATTGTCGGAATCCACCCTGGACAAAAGGGTGTCCAAGCCAACCATGGCTGCAAACACTTTTTTATCGTGTTGCCCCGCCAAGGTATGGGTCGTTTTTACCCACAAAAGGGTATTTGTGGCCGCCATGGCTGCAAACACTTTTTTATCGCGTCGACACGCCAAGATACGGCTCACTTTCACCCATGGTGCTCCAACAAGTAATAAAAGCTATAAATTCTAACTTTACCAATTACCAATGTTAGAATCTTGGTTTGGCTTTTCATTTTGCGACTACTGTATGGTAGAACACCTAAAATCCACGACATTAAATGCAGCATTGATGACAACATGCTGGCTTTTAATGGAACCGGTCGTTACTCGGTCGTCGACCCGGGTCTAACCCGATTCTTTTTTTTTGCCCAGACCCGACTTGATAATTAAACACGTACGAAGACACGTGTTTCTCACACCAAAAACATACTATTTACAAATACACCGCCCAACAAACACACACCAAATCTCCACCGCCCACCACCATCACCATGGCCGTTGATACTAATCGCAACATCACATAGAAAACAATTTAAAAGTCAAAGATCAATCCCGTTCATTGTACATTAGGCTCAGTTAGGCTAGCATTCGAAGAAAGAGGATACGTCCGCCATGGCTGCAACCGTAATGTAGTGCCCCGCCAAGACATAGAAAATCTCGGTTCCATCAAAGCCGCTCGTACTCATCACAGCCTCTCGCGACTAATATCACCACCAAAACATTATTTATTTAATCTTATAAACAGGAACATACAACATCTTTCATAAGAAAACAACCAATATCGCTGCAAACAACAGCATAGAACCGCTAGGGCCGGTTCATCGGTTACACAAATTCTGTTTTTCAGTGTCAGCCTGAACTCAGATCAGCTTTCGTTCGTATGCGTTCGTGGAGGTTGCTGAGGCGAGAAGATTTCGCACTCGAAAACCATATCCGTCCACCGAACGCAGCAAGTACAAAGTGTTAGTTTTATCCGCCAAGACACGGACAATCACATAGAACTTTATAAAAGCAAAAACTGGTTCACAATTCCATTATGGCCTTTTTCGTTCATTAGTTACGCTTTATAGTACCACATCATATAATATAACATGGTGAACACCAAGCATTAAAACGAACTACACAAAGAGTGCCCACCCCACCATGGCTGCAAACTACACCACTCTAAGGGTGCTTGCTACTTGCCAAACGAATGACATAATTGTCAAATAAAAAGCACATAACCATTTTAATGCCAAAAATTAGGTAACCCCTTTTATAAACCATAAAAATTATAAACCAATTCAATTAACACTAAAAATCTAACTACAAAGAATCGTAAGCCAATTCAGGTAACCCAAAAAATCATCAATTTAACGTCATAATTCTTTAAACTTAACCTTGTTCATTGAAGCTTATTTAAGCCCTAAAAAAAAATAGTGAACCAAAAGTACGCACAGCAACCAAATACAATCAATAAAAATAATCATACGACGAAAATAAATAAAAGAAAGATTAATAAAAAAAATCACCGTACAATAAAAAACAAACCCCCGCAACGCCATCCACTTTTTAGTATTTACCCGCAACACCCCCCTAAAAACCCACCCCCCCCCACCCCCCACCCACCCCTCATCACCCCACCCCACACCCCACTAGCCACCCACCCCAACCCCATCCATATCCATCATACACACCACCCCGGCACAACCTCCATTATCATAAAAAATTATAGAGAGAGATCCACCTTTAGTCTTTGATCTTGAGACATGCACCTAGAGCCTAACATTGCAATCCAACCTGAAACCACGAAGTGTTAAGCATGGGTGATGGTGATAGGTGACTCGGGCGTGGCTGATTTGGTGATGAGTATGGTTGGTCCGGTGGTAATTGGTAAATAGAGCATTTTGGTGTGGAGAAACCACGATGTCTTCCGTACGAGTTTTTAATTTTAAATTAAGTCGGGTGTCTGCACAAAAATTATAAAAAAAAGAAACAGTTGGATCTGGTTAAAACCGACCGAGTTAAGACCGGATTCCGGCAGACCCCTCGCCAGGCTGGTCGACCGCTCCGAAAAACCAAACATTCAATACAATATTGATGACCACAAAGCTTTTTAATTAAACAAGGATTGTAAACCGCGGCGCTAAAGTCTGCTTAGCGTAGCGCAAGATGTGTCTGTTAAGAATGGATGTGGCTCGGCGGGGTGTTTGTATCTAATGTCTATCGAGCTCCAAGGCGGGGTATTTGCGTACAGTGGTATTTTTGCAACGTCGGTGTACGTGTTGTTTGGATTTTCGTGTTCGAGTTTGGAGTCCTCGGTACTCTTTAGATCTGGATTATTGATGAGTTGCTGTTTTTATAATGTTTAAAAAAAATTATATTCGTATATTTTGTAACATAGGGGGTAAAATGTTTGCTTGGAACATATAAAAGATTATATTTTTGTTTACATACTTTCATGAGTTTCTGTTTACGGCCAAAGTCTATACATCGATGCACCAATGATATACATATCAAGCTACTCATGTACCTCTGTAAACAAATGTAATGCTCAATGTTTGCTGTTCATGTTTACTATTTAAAAATACTACAACAGTGGCCTCCTAGAGGCACCCCTCTTAACTGGCACAAATGAAAAGAATGATCCATTTTTTTTTAGCGATCTACGGTTGAAAAAATAGGACTACCCAAGAACATCAGAAAGATCGAAATCTCCCCTATGTGATGCATGGTTAATCAAAAAATATTAAGACAAATAAGAAATGGGAAGATGTCATATAATACGTTTTTCTAGGACTGTGTTTGTAAAAGAAATCACAAACTTGTCCCTCAAAATTTTGTTCATTTCGTCCACATTGCAAGCATCGTCCAGTATGAACCATGAACACCTGCAAGTTCAACCCACCCATATGTGAATATATTTTTCATAGACAGATGACGTATATCACTTAAACTTATAACTAAAAAGAGTCCGACCAAAAGCCTTAAATGTATCCCAAAGTGTGCTCAAAAAATTTATAACCTCTATATATTGTTTTCAAACTCGAGTCGGAACATTAGGCAAAGAGTCTTTTATTATTCTAAAAAAAACACCAACGCAGCTACTTATATGATTTAAGGGGGGTGTTTTGGTTTAGCTTTAAGCTTTATATTCAAGAACCTTTATTCATACTCAAAATAGAAACTATAAAATATGGCACACGCGGTCTTCGCTTCTATAAATGCTATCTTTATGTACCCATCGGTCTCGTTTTGGCTTATTAGCGGTTTCATTAAATCCCAAGTTAGTTGATAAATTCGCAAACTAGTTATGTTTCCAAACCACCCCCTTAAAAACCACCTAGTCCCCTTTATTTAGTGTAGACTTGCATTCCAATGAAGTTACATGGCCGTTTAGATAAAAGCACAATATTTAATTAGATGGCAAAGCTGATCTAATAGGCTTCACATGCGATAGCGAATATAGGTGAACGAAAACCATCCAATACAAAGAAGTGCTCAGTTCACAGCCTCTATAAGCATTGTTTAAAGCATCTAGCTTTTTTAAGCGGCAATTAGGTCTATAGAATCCTAAGAGTGTTTGGACTCGCTAGCATCAAATTACATAAGCTGTGCTCACATACAAAATCCAATGCTTATATAGGCATTTCAAGTCATATAATGCACGGCGTAAAAATGGCGTAGGCATTCATATGAAAGAGAAACAACTTACCCTTTTATGACGTCCCTCTGTGCCATTGTCATATATGGACATTGTTTTTCTGTGCATTTGCCACGTACCCGTCGTTGAGCATCTATGTCATTCCCGTCCATATTCCCCAGGTGGACCAATCTGTGCATTCCCAAACACAGTTTAGCCACGTGTTATCCCCTTATGTAGATGTGACAATTAAACATAAAAAATCTATGTTGCACATTCCTCTTCCAAAAATTATAAATGATGTACCCTTCAATTCGTTGTTGTGTTCAAAAGCTGGCACCGATGACACGGATGAACACATCTTGAAAATTTATTAAATAAACCTGCATTAGTCAATGGGCCGTACAGTGAAGATAAATAAGGAATTTGAGGAGTAACCTGATCGGTCATCGTTGTCTTAAGTGTTCAGATTAGACATTCAAAGAACCTCTCTGATCTCTACTTGTACAGTTCTCTTGTCAACGTGTCACTTTATACACGATACTACCAACTTTGCTTGCCCTGCAAAAAAATCAAAGCATCATCAGATTGTTACGCTACTACAGCCCCTTCTTGTTCTAGGGCAGACGAACTTTTTCAGTTTTAAAGCGTGAATGTATTTTAGCAATTAGAGACTGTAATAACCCACCAAAAAGTTATTATGCTTTATAGCTTAACAGGTAACCCCTCACTCTCCGCTTCAAAACTATCGATATTATTGACATATAGCAGATTGTTTCGCTTAATGGTCCCAACTTCAACGTAGGCACGTTTATTAACCCCCCCCCTCAACTACCCTATAAAATCCCTATACTATAACCATGCTTTCCATTTGACATAGGATCCACTCATTATCAAAGTACACGCATAAAGTTGACATCATTAAAAACCCTGCAACTGTAATCTACATAATCAAGATCAATAGATCATCTCATAAAAAAATCCAGAAAATATACAAATAAGCATCAAAGTGTTCAAATATAACAGAAAGTTGACATCTTTATATCATTTGCATAAGAAACTATTACAAAATTAGAACGAAAAAAACAATTTTGAATATTTTCATACCTGCTTCTTGAACAGTCGTCAGCATATTTGTTGCAGCTTTATAAACCTTAAAATGTGTCCGATGAGATTTCTAAGAAAGCATCCTAGCTATTAACTGAAGCCATTGGTTTGATACCACTGGAAACCATATGTCCACCAATATGCCCTATTCAGATAAAACATGGTTCAATTTATTCTAGAACTAAGAAAAATAAACTAGTGCACTGACAGTAAAATCCACTTAATCATAGTGAAAATAAAGAGACGTCCGTCTTTTTCTTAAGTTCGTAAACTTTATAGATTTAAATTACAGTTTTCCTATCACTTCTAGTAACATGCTATTGTATAGCTTGTTTGATACATTGCAACTATGAGCGACTGGATTCACTAAGGCAATACTTACAAAGGAGCAAATTTACGAGATCAGGGAAGTACAAAATAGAGCAAAATTTGTGAATGTAGAATAGAAGAAACCTTTGTTGATCGAGATCTTACTTATGACATTGTTTAAGATGTTCTTTAAAATTTTTTCAGATCGAGGTGTAAAGACGTATGTGCCTTTGTACATCAGAGTTATCAATATTCCTAACTTTTCATATTTTAATATGCTAACACGAACGAATAGCCAATATGTTTTTTTTATTTCCATCTGAACGGCCCATTGACTAATGCGGGTTTATTTAAATGGGAGAGCACATTTGCAGGTTTATTTAAGTACATTCTCAAGCAGTATGTACTGCTGTGGGAGAGCATCAAGTAACAATGATAATACGGCAACATGAAGACCAAACCTTCTAGTTTATCAATCGCGACCTAAAAAGAATAGAACAATGCTTATTGAAATTATACTAATTCTATTTTATGTATTCTATAACTTGGGCCAAAAATATAGTGGGGTTCAACGTGTGGTTTGCTTTCCAAAGTCCATGGGATTCATTGTACTCGATGAAAACTTTCTGAACCTGCTATTTTCATAACAATCCCATTTGCTTTAAACAATTGTTGCTTTAACAATTGGTATAAGTTTAACCCCGAATAATGCTACAAAAATTTGTTTCGTTTATTTATCGGCCATCTTTTGTGTAGCATCTAGCCACTCGTCTACCATGTGTTTCCACAATCTGCAATACACAACAAATAATCTAATTTAGTTATGTGCACTGCTAGCCTGGAACTGCTATTATATGTGTATAGTGATATAGCTAACAACAAAGAGTCATGTTGTGTGGAACATGTTCATATCTTTAAAATCCGGAATAGTCATAAGAACGGATTATTGGAATTCCAATATGTGAATTGATACAGTAGTTTTTGGTGCTAGCTTGTGTACTTATTGAAAGACTACAACTCAACCTAATAACCTCATAAACAAAAAAAAATCAACCAATAATTTAATACCTATAAACACAACCATTAAATCTTAATGATACCTTGCATCTTTCATCTGTAGCTTCGGGAGGAGACTCTTCAAGATCCAATTTGAAAGCTTCAATTGGCTTATACCTAAATTAAACCAAATAAAAACAAAAATAATTATAATCATTGTTTTGATTCAGAATTGAAAATAGGTAATTATTTATTTCTTAAAATCCAATATTGCTTAAACTCATAATCAATAAAAGCTGGATTCAAAAATAACAATAAAAACTTATCTTTCTTTGTTGAGGAAACCCGATCACAACCAAAAACATATGATCTTACCCGATTCTTCGCCGGAAAACCAAAAAGATCTTCTTTGTTGTTCATGTAGATCACCACTACTTGTGGATTTTTGTGTTAACACATCTGATCCACTATGCGTGTTTTTTTGGCGGTGGAAACCTGTGTGTATGTTTTGGGGCAGTAAAAGCGGTAATGAGAATCCATGAAAAGGGTGTTAATATCCCATGGTTTTGTTAATAGATTTCATGAGTCACCACCATAATCCACTAATATTGTGTTCTGAAAGCCACGTGTTGAACATAAAAAGAGAATAACAATGTCGGGCGGGTTTTTAATAAATGCGTTAATGACTTGCCTCGGGGAAACAATCTTCCCTTTTATATATAAAGGTATAATGTATAATATGTTAATCCTTATTAATATAGTTCAGTGTCAAGTACTCCCCGTACGTATTAAGTCATGTTGCAAAGCTATACTTATTGGGTAACTAATGATGTGCACAAACTAAAGACTTTCCTATAGGAGCAATGCTACATACACTTCCAACTCACATAAAAACTTCCACATGCTGATGTGGCATGTAACTTGCACCAATCA
>BQNB010036525.1:855-27174 GCA_026074375.1 Tanacetum coccineum | reverse complement strand
CACTCGCCCTTGGGACTTTTTCGTTTATAGGTTGCTTTATTAAATTCTTAAGGTCATTTTACCATTTAACCTTTCAGCTTAATTTAGTTTATAAACAGCTTATTTCAATAAGCTGTTTGTACCATTTTGTTTTTCCTAGAATCTAAACTGTTCAAAGTACTTTTCATAATTTTTTCAGATTTTTTATAATTAGTTTAGTATTTTTAATATTTAATTTAGATTAAAACTGTTTTTAATTCATAAAAAATTAAATAAAAGTCAAAAAAATATAATTCTTTTTTTTAAATTGTTTATTAATCATTTAGGACTGTTAAAAATTAAATTTGCATTTTTAGGGTTAAATTTGTAGAATTTAGGTTTTTAAAGAACGGGTTTTGAATCCCGTTATCGTTTTCGTGTTTTAAACTTAATTGCTTTCGTTTTTAGTTCGTCTTTACTTGTTTTTGCATTATATTTATAGAAATAGAAAACCAAATCAAAAATCTTGAATCATTCAAATCACGCGATCACGAACTTAATCTTGATTTTCAATTCACACCTCGTTGGGAGACGACCCGGAAGGTTTTGAATTTTACTTTGGTTAAAAGTAATAATCTCTTAAAAGCCTCTTGGAATTCTCACTCTCTTATTAATTGATATTTAGTATATATATATATTATATTTTAATATATATATATATATATATATATATATATATATATATATATATATATATATATATATATATATATATATTTAATATATATATATATATATATTACTTATATATTATATATATATAAGCTAAAAACTCTGATCACAGTGTCATTACACGTTTTTTACCATTCTTTAATCTTTATATTTGGAAACACGTTGAATCATCAATTTTAAAAGGTAACACTATTTATACATTAGATGTATAGAAAATATGTGATACCGTAATAAATAACTTAATTGAGTAAAGTTTTTATTAAAATCTATGATACGAAGATGTATGCATGCTTCTTCGTACATATTTATCACGACAAATAAAATACCATTTTTTAAATAAGTTATTTCCATCAAATTCTTAAAAACACTTATAGATGCTTTTTACTATGCGTGAGACGTATGTAGATCGTAATCCCAAGGTGATTATACACTTTTTCGCAAGACGTTAGTGTTACATAATCACAGTTTTTGATTAGATGACTTAATCGGTTTATTGGTGAGACCTTAAATCGAGGCATAGATGGGATAAAACATGTTTACTAGAATATTATTGTAATAAAGTAAGTCCCATAATGCTGAAACATCAAAGACCTTCGGGTTTATTGTAACAACTAGAGATACCCGAGTGGAAGTAGGATATAATAAATATAGACTTTATTACAAGGTTGCCAAGATCAAGTGGTGGGTATGATACGAATGGGGTAATAGTCGATAGACTGACTAAGGTATGCCTATTACATGGTAATACGTAAAGATTTTAAAATGAAAAATTTGGCGAGACTTTACACTAATGAGATAGTAACAAGGCATGGAGTGCATGTGTCGATCATCTCAGATCGTGGTGGAAGATTTACTTCGCGGCTTTAGTAGACATTGCAGAAGGAATTGAGAACACGGCTAAAATATGCGTACGACTTATCATCCTCAAACGGACAGACAAAGTGAGCGTACCATTCAAACTTTGAAGGATATGTTAAGAGCTTATCATTCGGTGTTTGATGTGCTATATTTGAAGCGTTGTATGAAAGGAAGTGGAGGTCGCATGTTTTTTTAGGCTGAAATTAGAGAAATTCGGTCGATTGGACCAGAATTGGTACAAGAGACAACAAATAAGGTGATATTGATTAAAGAAAAGCTCAAAGCGGGTAGAGATTGCCAAAAGAGCTATGTTGGCAATATGCGTAAACATTTAGAGTTGAAGTTGGTGATAAAGTGATGTTGGAAGTGTCGTCTTGGAAAGATGTAGTGCATTTTGGAAAGAAAGAAATGTTAGCACCAAGATATGTGGAACCATTTGAGATCATTAAAGGGATCGGTCCTGTGGCCTATTGATTAAGATTGTCTCAATAATTTAGTAGTGTATTTGATGCGTTTCAAAGTTAAAGGAGTATAGGACGAACGCAAATATGCACGTGCCTTTGGAAAGAATTAAGGTAGACAAAACTCTTTGTTTTGCTGAAGAACCTGTTGAGATTATCGATCGTGAGGTTAAAAGTTTGAAGCGTAGTAGGATTCCGATAGTTAAGTCCATTAGAACTCGAATCAAGGTCATGAGGATTTCATAAAAACTAAATATCCACACGTACTCAGTTAGCAAGTTATAGTTGGAAGTACAAATTAAAGTTGGGTACATAGGGTCTGGTAGACTTTAGTACACCCTTAAATGTTCTTATGTGGTTTGGTTAATGTTATATTTTGAATAAACTCGAAGTCGAGCCGATTCTTCAAAAACGTTGAGCTTTGGAACAACTCATAACTTAGTTCCAAGACAGTTCTTGTTTGATGAGTTGCGGGGTGAGGTTATGAATGACGTTGTTACATAACTTAAGGTTTTGACGAGTTTCCTCGAAGACGGGCGATGTTCATGTAGTTGGATGTTACATTTACTTAGAGTCGTTATGCCGCTATTTGTACCCTTGTATGGGCAAGCAAAGTTGTAAGCAATGGGTTTTCGATCGTGAAAGTTAGATGAGATTCAAAGTGTGACCCTAAGTTCACGTAGGAACGTGAGGACCATATGAAAGCTAGGTATCCCCATTTGTTGTTGCTATTCTAGTGAATCTAGTGGTTAAATCTCAGGACGAGATTTCCCTAAGGAGGGGATACTGTGACAACTGTGTTTTGAGCAGGTTAGTCAACCGTTAGCATTGACATGAGTTTCATTATATGTTATGATAATCATGTGTTTCTGTGATCTTATGTGAGTTGGTTACAAATCCATTGAGCGTGATCGTCTCATGGTGATTGAAGTTATGGTTGCTATTAAATTTATTATGTTCACATTTTAGTGACAATGAAAATGATGGTAAAATTTTATGTGTGTACGTATTTATGTGTATATATATACGTATTTAGATAATAGGAATTCGCTAGAATAGAAAATTTGGTTTAGAAATTTAGTTAATGAACTTTAGTATTATTAAGTTAGAGGAGTAAAGTATGAAGTGAATTTATTTTTAGGTATTTAAAACTAGTTTTATTTAGAAGGATGTCTAAATAAATAAAGGTTTTTATAAAAATAGCAAAATTAAGGGTTGAATGTGTAATTAATAATAATTAAATAAAAAATATAAATAACATATATATATATTAATAAATTTTGAAATTTTATAAAAAAATAAAAAATATATATATTTTAAGGGGGTGTTTGACCGACCGGTGAAAGAAAAAAAAAAAGAAAAAAAGAGTTTTATTAGGAAACAAATTAGTGTTAGATATGGATTAGGAATATTGGTGTAGCCTATAAATACAAAAAAACCTCTCTTCCCTATTTTTTTTTTATATAATCGGCCGAACCAAGAGCAGAGAAAAAAAAAGATTTTTTTTATTCAAGATCAATTTGGAGGTTTAAGGTTCAAGAATTAAAGAATCAAGGTATGTTTAAAAACTTTAATTGTTTAACTTTCTTTTTAATTCATGTAACTATAAAGTGATGGATAAATTAGGGTTCATAAAAATCTGTAAATTTATAATGTTAAACTTAATTAGAAGTGTTTAGGGTTTAATTAGAATCATATTGATGAATTCGGTTAGAGTTAGAACGCGATAAAATTCAATTTAGGGTTGAGCAGAATTTTGAGTCATCTTGTTCGAATGTTATCTCATGATTGGTAACGAGATTTTTGATGAATCTTATGTCTATTGATAAGTTCAGAGAGTCTAGTTTCCGAAAAGTCTGGCCCCGAAAGGTTTTGAGGTCGGGAAGTTAGTTAAATAATTTTCGCAAGAAAAGTTGTCAAAACAGTGAATTCGGGTCAGATTTGTGTCTGATTTCGGGGAGTAAAACCCCCACTTAAAGTTCAAATTTGGGTAAGCCAAAAATCATGAGTTATATTTTAGGTGTTTATTAACTCCAGTTCGAAAGGATAACGCAAAAACATTTTCTAAGTATTTTTAAGGTCGTCAAACTTTTTGGTGTGCGATCAGATCCGAATCTGGGTACTTTTTGAAGATGAATTTTTATAAAATAGTTCCACTTACTATTATTTTTTCTAAAAAATCACAGTAGCTCACAACTCATTGGAGAGCTATAGGATGTAAGGAGAACCATAAATTAGATGTTTTAGTATTTTATTTGTGGTCATGAAGTGACAACAAAAATTCAGCCAGAAACTAAAAAGTTGGAAGTTAATGGTTAAGACTATATAGAGTATGAAAATGATTTGGGAGATGCATATAAAGGATCATAAACTTAGTGTTAGGTTTAGAGGTCCATCATGTTATTGTTACATTGGCTTGGGCATTTAACCTAACCGAGTGTAACTTGTGTTTTGTTATGATTAGATTGTGAGCAAGTTCTTGTCAAGTAGCTGAGCATTCAGGTGAGTTTCATTGTCCCATTTTTACTATGTTTTCTTGGGATGGAAATGATACAAAGTATGTTTTGATTACTATGATTATGTGTTTCAAGTTACTCATGGACTTTAAGTTGCTATTATATGTTATGTGCTACATGTGTATGTTGTTGCAAAGTTCTTCGCCTACTTTGTGGGTAAGATCCTTAGAGGTGATCAACTCCTTGTGATATTGTGTGGATACGGTACCAAGAGTCTGGAATTGGGGACATCATTCCTCTCCATGACTATGTTTGTTGCATTGGATCGGGGGACACGTTCCGTCTCAATTGTGATACTTAGTTTCAAGAATGCTAGCATGTATAATAGCCAGCTTATTTGTCCTGCCATGTTTTGTTTTATAATCACAGTAATTTATTAAAGCATGATTTGGTGTCGTAAAACCTATGACTCTCACCAACCATTGTGTTGACGTTTACCATTATCTTTAACGTTATAAAAGAATCATTTTTAGGTGAGCGTTATGAAGGTGTTAAAGTTAATAAAAGTGGCTAGAGAGACCATTAGGATGGCATTGGAAGTTTTCATTTGATTTCGTTTCATATTTGTTTACATGAATTCTGGAATGTTTTTAGTCTTAATAGGGTTGCAAGACAATGTCTTTGTATTGATGAGACCCTTTTTTCATTAATACAAGATGCAGTTCCTTTGTTTATTTTATTAGTATTGTCATGACACATCGTGTCTTTTATAATCATGTAGTGTTTCTCTATTGTTGACACCATTGTGTTGTGATGATATCCATGATGTTACGCCTCGTGTTTCCGCCTTGGCGAGGTGTGACAAATTGGTATCAAAGCCAGGTTATAGAGAAGTAGGTGGTTGGCCTAGACTATAACTTAGGGGTCCTTCATGTAGATGCATTTAGGGCTTAAGTGTTTAATGATATAACTGCTATGCTTCCTCGCTATATTGCATAGCTTATATTTTCCTGTTTTGTTAAGTTTTTATGGAAAACTAGAAGGGTGTTGAATAGTTTACCGCTTTTTAAATTTAAGGTGTTAAAGTGTTTGTAAACTTTTAGATTCGACTTTATGTGATTTCAACACTTGCACAATATGATCAATATACTTATCTAAACAATCAATAGAATGATATGAGAAAGTAATGTAAGACAAGAGATAAGATATACGATATAATCCAAACCACTACGCGAGGATTTATATGTTTTGGTAATGAAGCACCTCTTCGCCCTTACTCTACTCCCCCGAGCACCAAACTCAGAGTTTTCTTTCACTATGTCAACAACTCCCTTATGACGGTGAAACCGTACACAATGATGCTTACAAATCAACCGATTTACGACACAAAGCTAAATGTCGAGTTCTAATCTTAGCTAGAACCAATCTATCACAACACAACTTCACGACTTGTTCACGACTTCACAACTTCATGACTTCTTCACAACTTCAAGACTTCTTCACAACTTCAAGACTTCTTCACAACTTCACTTCACCACACTACTTATATCACAACTATCTAACACTACTTGGTAAGATCACCACGATCTAACTATACTTACAAAGATCACCAAGATCTAGCTACTACACACAAATACAAGATATATAATTGATTTACAAATTTGTGATATGGATGCAACAAGATTGCAATACACACTTGAGGTGTAATACTTCTTCACTTGATGATGAAAGTATTCTTCTCTTGCACTTGAGGAATTGAGCTTGGATCACTTAGAAACAAAGCTTTATGATTAAATGATCAAAGGATTTTAGTGAGATGTGTGGGCTGTTTTAGAACAGAAAGAATGAGTGCAAAAGGTGAGAAAATAGTGGGGAAAAGTCCAGTATTTATAGGACAAACTGGGGGAGCGTCTACCTAGGGGCGGTCCCCTTAAATAGGTGGGCGGTCCCCTTAAAATTAAGGGGGCCGCCCGTGTATTTAAGGGGGTCGCCCTAGGCTAGGGCCTCCCTAGTTTGTCTTTTATGTAGGGGGGATTTTCTGGAACTTTTCTAGCCGTTTTAGGTCCGAAAATTTGAATTTCAAAATGTTTATTTTGAATAAAACATTTCTTTTAATTGTAGAAAATGTTTTGTAATGTTTATAAAAAGTTTACCAAAATTTTATAAAAGTTTGAGGTTGAATAAAAATTTCCTTTGATCATAAAATGCATTAAGCATTTATTTATTCATACATTTAAGTGGTATAATTATCGAAATGAAAATTTACTACTAATTACTTGTTTAAGTTTAATTTTACATTGAACGTTTTTATATTTTATGATTATCAAAACGTAAAGATGTGAAAAATATTAATAATGTTTTTAGGCATTATATTTTATCAACAATCTCTCCCTTTTTAAACAAGTATTTAGTGAGTTTCATGTCATTTCTCCCCTTTTTTGTAGAATCAAAAAGACATCGGCGAGAATTGCTAGTTAGATAGACGAATAAATTGCTCAAATTTCTTCCCTCTCTCCCTCTTTAATGTGTTGCTCCCCCTCTTTCGAGGTCATCAAGGAAACGATCCTAATAGGTATTCTTGGGGGGGCTACAAAGACGCGCGAGTTAGAACTTAGGGCAAAGAAGGATGTGGTGCTAGGCGAGCCGGGGGGGGTGGGGGAGGGTGGTGGGGGATGCGGTGGGATGCTATGGTGGGGGGGTGGGTTGGGAGGGGAAAGATATAGGCTTGCGTTTCACGAGTATGTAACATTTGGGGCATGGTGGGGTGTACCATGGGTTCGCAAGCACGGGGTGCTTGGGGCACTCACATACGCTCGATCTTGGAACACATTTCATGTATGTAGTGTAGCATGAAATATAATACTATGTGTATTCTACTTGATCCAGTATGCGACTCGATGTGGCATATTTGTCATCAATATTGTTCCGAGACACGCAATCGACATAACATCTACAGTACGCAGAGACATTATTGTTGACCTGACATGAAATATTGTATAGACCATCATACTAAAATCACGCTCACTCTCTTCAAAGATCATTGGATTAAGCAGGAACTTCATAGTTTTGGTACTTTGACTTGTCTAACAATCAATGGTTGGTATGCGATAGCGACAATGTATTAACCTATGAAGCAGAGCACGATATCACACATTGCATGTATGCGATCTTAATTTGGTGAAGATGTGGGAAGGTGGTGAATGATGGTATGTTGGTGGGGTTGGCCGAAGGCAGCGCGAGTTGTACACAAACCTGATTATGGAGGGATACACACCACACTCATATACACTATCAGAGGGTATAGGAATCTCACAGCTCGGACTCATCCTGAATGGTACTAGTCAAGGCTGTAAATGACACGTATCGATTAGAAGTTGTCCATACGCAAAACACACGCATGGGAAGAGCAATATCCATCGATACAAACAGAACAGAAGGTAAATTCACAGTGAGTGAGTCTTATAAAAGAAGAGATGTGACCACAGATAGTGTGTGAGGGATGTGTGTTATGTGATTAGTAGTGATCAAAATAGGACATCAAGTGGGGTAATTTGTGAAAGGGTGAGAGTGATGTCCATTGATACATTTTCTTGAGTTGGAGGAGGTGGAGAAACTCTTAGAGGTGGAGATGTTGGTGGGTTTAAGTAACCATTAGGTAAAAGTGATGATGATGAGGTTGGTGATTTGGGTATGTAGTCAATTCAGGATGAGGAAGTATTTATTGTTGATGGTGTTTTGAAGGGTGCAATAGGAGCATAGTGATGAGTAAGTTGAAGTGTGGGTGATCGAGTTTTTTGTTGTCATCATGGTTAAACCCACAAACAATAATTATGGTGGAATGATGTTAGATTTTTGGTCCTCTAATGAGGCTTTGGAGATGGAAGCACTAGTGGATGCCATGAATATTAATATGGTTAATGTATGATTTGGGTGGATGAAGTGTATTGTGATATCATTAGCAAGGGCTTTATAAGAAGAGAATGGATTTCAAAGAAGAATTGAACTAGTTTTAGGTTGGTTTTCAAATTATGTTCGAGCATTCTGGGCAAAGATAGCCGAGACTAGATAAAAGAGGGTCAAAAAGCAGGAAAAATATTATTTTACCCGTGATTCACTAGGGCGGTCCCCTTAATTAGGCGACGGCCCCCTTAAAGATAAGGGTGCCATCCCCCAACCAACACCCGTAATGAATTAAAGGACCGCCCTCGTGTTGGCTTCCATTTTTTACAGAAAAACCATTTTTGTGAGAGTATTTCTATTTTGGTGGTTATTTGCAGCAAGCCTTATTGAGTTGTATGAGCACATTTAATCATATAGCATGTAATAAACATATTAAGTCATGAAACCAAAATATCATAACTAAAACAACTAAAGGTTTAAACCATCATGGCAAACAAGTGCCTAAAGATAACCAACACATAAGTCTTTCCGAATACATCGGATAATCACTATACAAGTTGTTAAGAACATACACATAATCAAGTTAAAATTTGTCTTAAACTACATTTAGACATCTAGCTCACTTCACTTATATGTCTTCACTTCTTTTTCTTGCTAAACACTCCTTTTAGTGCTTTTCTAAATGACTTGAATCCTCCGCGTATTTCCTTATGCATTTGTTGCGTTTGGTTGAGCAAGGTGGTTTGTCGTTCAAAGAGAGTTTTATCGGTTTGTTCGGAAGCAAAAGGCATTTGGTAGTTTTGGTAGTTGAGAGGACCAAGAGAGTTAAGGTAGGTGGTAAGAGATGGAGTAGTGCACGAGAAGTTTCGACATCATCATCGTGTTGATGAGATGACGTGCCTTGATGATGAGAAGATGAAGAAGATACGGAATGACGTGCCTTGCCACGATCACTTCCAGGTCGTCGAGTTTGTTTTAAGGCAAGAGGACGCATGACTCGATCAACAATGTCATAAATGCCATTGTCAAGATGAGGATACGTTTCCATGACGTGTCGATAAAGACGAGTAAGAAATATGCCATATGGAAGATTTGCGGTTAGAGTAGCTCTAGCACATTAGATTCTTTTGACGAAGAAATAAGCAAGATTATATTGTTCTTCGGCAACAACACAATACAACATGTGAGCAAGACAAGCAGGAAGATGGTCTCGATGTCCTCCTAGTCCGAACACATTCTCTCGAATGAGTTCTTCCCATTGCTTCATGTCGGGGCATAATTCTTTGGTGAGGATTTGATTTGGATTGAGAGAGACCGTTTGACTTTTAATGGTACGATCTACCATGACACGTTCCAATTCAAGAAGTTGATAAATGTCGTCGGGAGTCAGAAGATCGGTGCAATATGGTCCCTCGGTTTCTCGAGAATACTCAAGAGATGCAAGGTCCCACTCGTTTATAACAACGGCTTGACCATTGTATGAAATTTTGAGGATTTGACCGAATTAAGCCAGAGTAAGAGTTATGAATTCGTGTTGAATAATAAAAGAGATGACAAGATAGCCATATTCATTGGTTTGTACCATGACTTGACTATAGAAGTCTAGAATGAATCTTGGAATAATCAGTTCATTGATTTGAAAGATACAATTGAAGCGAATGTTAGTAAAGAGACACTCGATGTTGTTAGATTTATAGTAGGCTTGATCAACAACACGACCTTCGTAAATGTTGCGGTTTTCAATAGGTTTGTAGAATTGGTCAATGGTGAGGGAGATGCCGGGAATTTTGGATACTTTTGGTATGTAGGATTTGATGAGAGATATATCGGTTGTAGTAGCTTTTAGCATTTTGTCACCTAAACAAGTTATCCACAACAAAAGATGGTACAAAAAAAATATAATAAGTAAAATGAAATTTTGAAAAATGATAAATGTGGGATAAGGATTACTTTGACTCTAAAAATAAAAATCTAATAAGTGATCCATATGTTCTTTAATTTATTTTTTGACTTAATCTAGGATGTCGAAGAATATATATTAGTTATATATTTCAACATCAAGATAATGACCCAAACACTCCCTTATTAATATAAAAAAAATTTAAGCTTGTCGAAAACTATACGTTAAGTATTTATTTTGTTGACAAGTATAAGTTTATTATTTTTGACTTCGACAAAGGTTAAATAGTGTTTGTTTTGACTCAAAAACATGTTTTAAAATGTTAAACCAAACGCCCCTTTATTTTATACCTTTCATAAAATGTATCAATATATATATATATATATATATATATATATATATATATATATATATGAATTATATATTTTGATGACTTATACAAGTTAGTTAAGTGTTTATACGAGTGACAAGACTATAGTGATGGTCATTTTGATTCTAAAAATTGATCCTAAGAAACGAACCAAACACTCCTTTATTTTTATAAAATATTACTCATTGATTTGAAAAATATATACATATGTTTAGATAATCAATACTTGATTATTTTTAACATGTTTTGGCATTAATCGACAATGTGTAAGTTTAGAAATGCATATATGCGAAAGTTCGGTCGTAATGAAAAAAATTGTGACTCAATTCTAATGAATGTATTGAATTCTTATGACTACGGGAATCATCGTAGTTATGGATTTCCTAGTTCTAATCTAAAAATCAAAAGACACAAAAAATATAATTATACCCAATTTTGATTAAGAACAAAATTGGATGAATTTGAAAAAGATAAGTATAGGAAATCTTACAATAGGTGTTGTTAATCGAGTTGTAGGTGATTGCCCCTTGCGAAATTAGATGAATTTTGAGTTTGGGAATTGGATTTTATGGTTTTTGAGTGTGTGTGTTCGTCACACAGTAGCAGGGAGAAGAGGGAGAGGATAAATGGGTGTTTGGTAATTGGTTTTGTAGAGAAAGGGTATGTTTGGCTTTTCAAATGGGCGGTCCCCTTAATTAATTAAGGGGGCCACCCATTTTACACGGTCGGTCCCCTTAATTTTAAGGGGGCCGCCACCTGGAATTTTGTTTTGACCAGTTTTGTGAGAATGAATATTAACAATTTTTTAATTAACTCGTTGTTTAATTAAAAAGTTTCTTTGACTATTTCGGACGAGATAATCAATATGTCAATACATGAGGTGATTTGGTGACTATACTCCTTGCGAATATGATGAATTAATTTCTTCGAGCGAAAAAATTAATTGAAATGTTTTGAAACAGGAACGTGTAGATTTTGTGGTAGATGAGAGATCGGAATAGAGTTGATTCTTTAATAAGGCGATTTTGATAGACGTAGTTGAGGCGAGCGTCGAGGTGAAAGGGAGTTTGTTTCATCTATAGTGGTTTAAGATTTTTTCGATGCAAAACTAATCCTACTTCTATGTGAATTATTATCCACTAACTCACTTTTCTTCGTCTACGTAAGTTCGTGGCCATAGAATATTTCCATTTCATAGTGGTTCATAGATAATCCATGTGAAAGAATGGTTCCTAATGAAGCAATTCTTTTAAAACTAGAAAGCCAACAAATGGCATTTCTAGTGACTACCATATTTCCTAATTATCATTAATACTAAGTATATCATATATCAATCTATAATTTACGTAATTAGAGAGTGAGACGTACCTTAGCCTTCAAGAGAAATTGCATAAAAATCTTCAAGATAGCAAGCTTTAAGGATGAGGATTTATAGAAATCCTATACGAGTTCTTCAATTTGTTTGACGAAAGCCAAATGATGCTTATAGATGATTAACCTCGGAAGATATGATCATTTAGCCATTTGGTCCCCATTGTTTCATGGGACCGAAGTTATTGTTTCCGAACATTTTTTGAATTTGATTCGAACACATGCATGGTGAACATCTTCCACATTGAGTAAAGCTCAGTTGGTGTGGATGATTCTACATTGTGTGATTAGTGTTAGAGTAATTTAGTCTACCTTGGTCTCTCCTAGGTTGAGGTGTTTTGGAACGAGCATGAAAATTTTCTTTTCTTCTCGGAGGAGGTGTTTTAGACCTCATTGTGGGTTTAGTAAATCCGACTCCGGGTTTTAAGGAGGGGTTGTAAAAACGTTTTACCTCATCATCACTCGCAATAGGAATTTTAGTTTCGTTTATAAGTATAAATTTTGGTTTTGAGTTTGGGTTTAATTCTATCAATTTTTCCTTTGACTCGACTTCTTGGGCTTTTACAAACTTTACTTGTTTGGTTTCGCTAGGTGACCCTTTGGTAAAATTAAAACCTAACCCGGATTTATCTCCGGAAGTTTTTTGAGAACTTATTATTTTCTTAAGTGAGTGACTACTATCATTAAATTGATTTAGCCTAGATAAATTTCTTTTTAAGCTTCTCATTTTAAGCTTGTGAAAGTCTTGGACTTTAATTTACATTCTTCAATTACTTCCTTACCTTTTTCTAACCTAGATAATTTATTTTTTAATGCAAGTGTTTCATTCTTTAATTCTATTTTAGCTTATTTTAGAGTTTTATTTTTAGCCATGACTTTTAGTCCTAATTTACATAGTCTACTATATTCACTATCTAAGTCATTTTCGTCTAGTGATGATAGGTCATCACTAAAGTATTCAGTTTCGGAAAGTACCTCATTGGAAGCTTTAGCCATAAGACACTTTTCGTCATTTGTCTTTTCCTCTTCATCTTCGTCGCTATCACTCCAAGATCCTCCAACAAACGCTTTTTGATTTTGATATCTTGATAGTTTTAGACATTCTCCAACGAGATGATTTGGATCTCCATACTTAAAGCATTTTCTTTCGCCTTTGCCATTTTTGTCGTCTTAATTTCTTTAGAATGATTTTCTCTCTTCATGTGGTTGTCTTACGAATCGTTCTCGTCTTTTGAAGAATTTCTTGAAGTCTTTTACGGCCATGACGTATTTTTCATCTTCACTATCGGAGGTTGAGCTATCATCATCACTAGATTCCTTTCTAGCTTTCAAGGCAATAGATCTACTTTGTTCCTTTTTGCTTTTTACGGTTTTAGAATCTTTCTTAATTACTTTTTCATAAACTTTCAAATTTCCAATGAGTTCGTCAAGTGATAGAGTTGTTAGATTCTTTGATTCTTCAATCCCGTGTGGTACTGTTTGTGTGCCATTAGATTAATGCGTAAGGAAATTTTCATCAAGTGCTTTTAGACTAGTAATAATAGTGTTAAATTTAGCAAATGCATTATCTATTGATTCCTCTTCCGGAATCATGAATTGTTCATATTGTTGAACAAGAAGATCTATTTTGTTAGCTTTGACTTGATTATTACCTTGATGAGTGATTAATAAAGTATCCCAAATTTCTTTTGCGGTTTGACACATAAAAATTCTTTCGTATTCTTTACGTGGCAAAGCATTATAAATTACCATTTTAGCTTCATTATTTTTTGCAAGTTTCTTTTTAAGATCATCGTTTTGTTTATGAAAAGGTACAATTTCATCCTTTTTAGTTTCGGGATTATTTTGAATAGGAGGAAAATCACCATCGGTAATAATATGCCAAAGATCTAGATCTTTTGACTTCACATAAGTTTCGAATCTATTTTTCCAATAAATAAATCCATCACTTTCAAATAGTGGTGGTCTTTGCATAGATTGCCCTTCTAAATATTTTTCCGATTCCATAGATCGATTCAAGTTTTAAAATACAATTTATTTTAAAAATCTTGTTTAACGTGGCTCTTGATACCAATTGTGGAAAACTAGAAGGGGGGTTGAATAGTTTACCGCTTTTTAATTTAAGGTTTTAAGGTGTTTGTAAAAATTCTAGATTCGACTTTATGTGAATTCAATACTTGCACAATATAAACAATATGCTTATCTAAACAATTATAAAAGACAAATAATGTAAGACAAGAGATAAGAGTAAGAACAATCAAACCACAACGCGAGGATTTATAGTGGTTCGGTAACGAAGCACCTCTTCGCCCTACTCCACTCCCCGAGCACCAAACTCGAGAGTTTTCTTCACTATGTCAACAAACTCCCTTATGGCGGAGAAAACCGTACACAACGTTGCTTACACCGAATTTACGACACAAAGCTAAATGTCGAGTTCTAATCTTAGCTAGAACCAATCTATCACAACACGACTTCACTACTTGTTCACGACTTCACAACTTCACGACTTCTTCACAACTTCAAGACTTCTTCACAACTTCAAGACTTCACTTCACCACACTACTTAGATCACAACTATCTAACACTACTTGGTAACATCACCACGATCTAACTATACATACAAAGATTGCCAAGATCTAGCTACTATACACAAATACAAGATATACAATTGATTTACAAGTTATGGTACGGATGCAATAAGATTGTAACAACACACAAAGGTGTAATACTTCTTCACTTGATTATGGAAGTATTCTTCTCTTGCACTTAAGGAATTAAGCTTGGATCATTTGGAAACAAAGTTTTGTGATTAAATGATCAAAGGATTTTAGTAGGATGTGTGGGCTGTTTTAGAACAGAAAGAATGAGTACAAAAGGTAAGAAAATAGTAGGGAATAGTCCAGTATTTATAGGACAAACTGGAGGAGCGTTATTCTTTGGGCGGTCCCCTTACGTAGGTGGGCGGTCCCCTTAAAATTAAGGGGGCCTCCCGTGTATTTAATGGCCCCCCCTAGACTAGGCGCTCCCCATTTTGTCCTTTTGTGTAGGGAGAATTTTCTAGAACTTTCTAACCTTTTTAGGTCCGAAAATTTGAATTTTAAAATGTTTATTTTGAATAAAACATTTATTTTAATTGTAGAAAATGTTTTGTGATGTTTATAAAAATGTTTACAACATTTTATAAAAGTGTGAGGTTGAATTTTTTTTTCCTTTGATCATAAAATGCATTAAGCATTTATTTATTCATACCTTGAAGTGATATAATTTTCGAAATGAAAATTTACTACTAATTACTTGTTTACGCTTAAATTTACATTGAACGTTTTTATATTTTGTGATTATCAAAACGTAAAGATGTGAAAAATATTAGTAATTATATTTTGTGATATCAAAACGTAAAGATTGTGAAAAATATTAGTAATGTTTATAGGCATTATATTTATCAACAATCTAACCCCATATTTTGATGGATTACAAAATTTGAACTCGTAAATGTAAAATTATTTTGTAAACACGTATTTAGTGAGTTCATGTCATTTCTCCTCTTTTTGTAGAGATCAAAAAGACATCGTCGAGAATTGCTAGTAAAGATCGACGTAATTAAATGCTCCCCCTAGAATGTGTACTCCCCCCCTCGATTCGAGGGCCACCAAGGAATCGAGCAATGGTTTTATGCGATAACAAAAACGAGTATATAAAAAAAGAATAATAATTTCTAACATGTAACAAGAAGGAAAAATATGAACATAATAGTAATGTAACCAACAATAATCATCCATTAAAATAGTGTTTGAACCACACTCATGCACACATAAGGAAAATAAATATCATGCTAACATACATGAAAATTTTAAACTACAAAGAGTCCTATAACTAGTGAATCTCTATAGGACTTGCTTACAAAATGATGGGTGGACAATTATTTGAGAAACCCAAACATAGAGTGTGTTTATTTTGGTGAAGATGGTATAAGTGTGGTGAATGATTGTTGGTGGTTTGAGAGCATGTGTTTCAATATAAAGAAAAAATATATTGGTAGTACATCTCTCATCCAAATATGAAGTACGATTATGAATCAACACAGATAGGAAAGGAGGAAAACACAAGGAGCCTGAAATCTCCATGTGCCTCGAGAAGGTTCCAAGGAATGGGAATGACCAAGGCAATAGGTGGTGAAGTGAAGAGTAATAAATAGGACATCAAGTGGGTAAATGGTGAAAAGGGGGAGAGTGATTGTCCATTGAAGCATTTTTTTGAGTTGGAGGTTATGGAGAAACTCTTGAGGGAGGAGATAGCTGGTGGTTTAAGTAATCCATTGGGTGAAAGTGATGTTGATGAGGTTGGTGAAATTGGGTATGTAGTCAACTTGAGGATGAATAAGTATCTTTGGCTGATGTTGTTTTGAAGGTACATTAGGACACTAGGTATGAGGAGTTGAATTTGGGTGATGGAGTTTTTTGTGTCATCATTGGGTTAAATCCACAAAACAATTATTTGGTTGGTATGATGTTAATTTTTGGTCTCTTAAGAGGCTTTGGTAAATGGAGAGCTCATGTGGATGTCATGTATGTATGAAGTGGGTTAGTGGTATGAATTGGTGGATGATGTGTTGGTGATGATCATTTGGAAGGGATTTATGGGAAGAGAATGGATTGAAAAAGGAATGAATTTGAACTAGTTTAGGTTGGTTCCCAAATTGATACGAGGCATTTCGGGCAAAAAAAACTGAAGAACTATAGGTAAAAGAGGGTCAAAAAGCAGGAAAAATATTGTTTTACCCGTGATTCACTAGGGCGGTCCCCTTAAAGATAAGGGGGCCGCCCGTTATGAATTAAGGGGGCCGCCCTCTGTTGGCTTCCATTTTTCACAGAAAAATGATTTTTCTCATAATTTTTGTGAGAGTATTTATGTTTTGGTGGTTTATTTGCAGCAAGCCCTATTGAGTTGTATGAGCACATTTAATCATATAGCATGTAATAAACATATCAAGTCATGAAACCAAAGTAGCATAAGTAGTTGATTAAATAAAACAACTAAAGGTTTAAACCATCATAGCAAACAAGTACCTAAAGATAACCAACACATAAGTCTTTCCGAATACATCGGATAATCACCACACAAGTTGTTAAGAACATACACATAATCAAGTTAAAAGTTGTCTTAAACTACATTTAGACATCTAGCTCACTTCACTCCTATGTCTTCACTTCTTCTTACTATGCTACAAACACAGTCCTTTTAGTGTCTTTCAAATGACTTGAACCCTAACCGCGCATCTCCTTATGCAGTTTGTTGCTTTGGTTTAAGCGAAGTGGTATAGCCAGATCAAGAGAGATTTTCATCGTTTGTTCGGAAGCAGAAGAAGGCATTTGGTAGTATTGGGTATTATTGAGAGGACCAAGAGAGTTAAGTAGGTAGGTAAGAGATGGAGTACTTGCACGAGAAGTTTCGACGTCGTCATACGACCATGCAACGGGTGTTATGAGATGACGTTGCCTTATGATGAAGAAGATGAAGAAGTATACGGAATAGACGAGCCTTGCACGATCACTTCGAGGTCGTCGAGTTTGTTTTAGGGCAACAGGACGCATGACTCGATCAACAATGTCATAAATTCCATTGTCAAGATGAGGATACGTTTCCATGACGTGTCGATAAAGATGAGTTAAAAACATGCCATATGGAAGATTTGCGGTTGGAGTAGCTCTAGCACATTGGATTCTTTTGACGAAGAAATAAGCAGATAGTAATTGTTCTTGCGGCAACGAACACCATAACAACAAGTGGAGCAAAGACAAGGCGTGAAGAAGGTACCTCGAGTCCTCACTAGTCCGAACACATTCTCTCGAATGAGTTCTTCCCATTGCTTCATGTCGGGGCTTAATTCTTTGGTGAGAATTTGATTTGGATTAAGAGAGACCGTTTGACTTTTAATGGTACAGTCTACCACGACACGTTCCAATTCAATAAGTCGATGAATGTCATCGGGAGTAGGAAGATCGGTGCAATATGGTCCCTCGGTTTCTCGAGAATACTCAAGAGTTGCAAGGTCCCGCTCGTTTGTAAGAACGGCTTGACCATTGTATGGAATTTTAAGGATTTAACCCGTATTTACCAGAGTAAGAGCTTATGAATTCGTGTTGAAAACATAAAAGTGAGATTGACCAAAATAGCCATAGTTCATGCGTTTAGTACCGTGACTTGACTATAGAAGTCTAGAATAAATCTTGGAATAATCGGTTCGTTGATTTGAAAAGAGACAATTGAAGCGGAATTGTTCGATAAAGAGACGCTCGAATTTGCTGGAATTTGTAGTAGGCTTGATCAACAACACGACCTTCGTGAATGTTGTTGTTTTTAATAGGTTTGTAGAATTGGGCAATGGTAGGGGAGATGCCGAGAATTTTGGATACTTTTGGGATGTAGGATTTAGTGAGAGATATATCGGTCGTAGTAGATTTCGGCATTTTGTCACCTAAACAAATTATCAACAACATAAAATGTTACAAAAAAATATATAATAAAGAAAATAAAATCAAGTTTTGAAAAGTGACAAATGTGGGACAAGGATTACTTCGACTTTAAAAGTAAAAACCTAAGAAGTGATCCATATGTTCCTTAATTTATTTTTGACTTAATCTAGGATGTCGAAGAATATATATTAGTTATATATTTCAACATCAAGACAATGACCCAAACACTCCCTTATTGATACAAAATATGTCTAAGCTTGTCGAAAACTATACGTTAAGTGTATATTTTGTAAGTTTATTATTTTTGACTTGACAAAACTTAAGTAGTGTTTGTTTTGACTAAAAAACCATGTTTTAAAACATTAAACCAAATGACCCTTTATTTTATACCATTCACAAAATGTATCAATATATATATGAATTATATATCTTGATGACTCATACAAGTTAGTTAAGTGTTTATACAAGTGACAAAACTATTGTGGTGGTCATTTCGACTCTAAAAATTGATTCTAAGGAACGAACCAAACACTCCTTTATTTTTATAGAATTTTACTCATTGATTTGAAAATGTATATGTATATTTGGATAATCAATACTTGATTATTTTTATCATGTTTAGGAATTAATCAACAATGTGTAAGTTTAAAAATGCATATGTGCAAAAATTCGGCTATGTGTTCATGAGTATACAAGTTCTTAAATTTTTTGACTCAATAAGTGTTTTGATTCAATCATATCAAGGTTGTAGTGTTCCTATGACTACAGGTATCATTGTAGTTATGGAATTCCTAGACCAAACTAAGAATTATGAAAATAATTAAAAACACCCATATTTGATTAAGAACAAAATTAGATGAAATCAAACAAAAGAAAGGTTGAAAAACATACAAGAAGTATTGTTGATTGATTTGTTAGTGAAAGCCCTTTGCGAATTTTGGTTAATTAGGAGATTTGAAGCTTTGATTTTGGTGGTAATGGTGATGGTGTTTCGTCACAGTGGGTAGGAGAGGAGGGAAGAAGGAAAATGATATTTTGATATAAAAATTCGTCTGAAATGGGGTGTTTGTTTTTCATATGGGCGGTCCCCTTAATTAATTAAGG
Organism: Tanacetum coccineum; assembly: GCA_026074375.1. Taxonomy (NCBI): domain Eukaryota; kingdom Viridiplantae; phylum Streptophyta; class Magnoliopsida; order Asterales; family Asteraceae; genus Tanacetum; species Tanacetum coccineum. The sequence goes on along the minus strand of BQNB010036525.1, from coordinate 7,588 downwards.
GGGCCACCCATTTTACACGGTCAGTCCCCTTAATTTTAAGGGGGCCGCCACCTGGAAAAATATATTATTATTATTATTATTATTTATTTTTTTTGACCAGTTTTGTGAGAATGAATATTAACAATTTTTAATTAACTCATTGTTTAATTAAAAAGTTTCATTGACTATTTCGGACGAGATAATCAAGATGTCAATACATGAGGTGATTTGGTGACTATACTCCTTGCGAATATGATGAATTAATTTCTTTGAGCAAAAAAATTAATTGATATGTTTTGAAACGGGAACGTGTAGATATTGTGGTAGATGAGAGATCGGAATAGAGTTGATTCTTCAACAAGGTGATTTTGATAGATGTAGTTGAGGCGAGCGTCGAGGTGGAAGGGAGTTTGTTTCATCCATAGTGGTTCAAGATTTTTCCGATGCAAAACTAATCCTACTTCTATGTTAATTATCATCCACTAACTCACTTTTCTTCGTCTACGTAAGTTCGTGGCCATAGAAGATTTCCATTTCATAGTGGTTCATGGATAATCCATGTGAAATAATGGTTCCTAATGAACCAATTCTTTTAAAACTAAAAGGCCAACAAATGGCATTTCTAGTGACTAATATATTTCCTAATTATCATTAATACTAAGTATATCATATATCAATCTATAATTTACGTAATTAGAGAGTGAGACGTACCTTAGCCTTCAAGAGAAATTGCATAAAAATCTTCAAGGTATCAAGCTTTAAGGATGAGGATTTATGGAAATTCTATACGAGTTCTTCAATTTGTTTGATGAAAGCCACATGATGCTTGTAGATGATTAACCTCGGAAGATATGATCATTTAGCCATTTGGTCCCCATTGCTTCATAGGACCGAAGTTATTGTTTTCGAACATGTTTTGCATTTGATTCGAACACATGCACGGTGAACATCTTCCACATTGAGTAAAGCTCGATTGGTGTGGGTGATTCCACATTGTGTGATTAGTGTTAGAGTAATTTGGTCTACCTTGGTCTCTCCTTGGTTGAGGTGTTTTGGAACGAGGATGAAAATTTTCTTTTCTTCTCGGAGGAGGTGTTTTAGACCTCATTGTGGGTTTAGTCAATCCGACTCTGGGTTTTAAGGAGGGTTTGTAAAAACGTTTTACCTCATCATCACTTGCAATAGGAATTTTAATATTGTTTATCAGTATAAATTTTGATTTTGAGTTTGGGTTTGATTCTATCAATTTTTCCTTCGACTCGACTTCTTGGGCTTTTACAAACTTTACTTGTTTGGTTTCGCTAGGTGACCCTTTGGTAAACTTAAAACCTAACCCGGATTTATCTCCGGAAGCTTTTTGAGAACTTATTATTTTCTTAAGTGAGTGACTACTATCATTAAATTAATTTAGCCTAGATATTTCTTTTCTAAGCTTTTCATTTTTAAGCTTAAGGTCTTGACATAATTTACATTCTTCAATTACTTCCTTACCTTTTTCTAACCTAGATAATTTATCTTTTAATTCAAGTGCTTCATTCTCTAATTTTATTTTAACTTGTTTTAGAGTTTTATTTTCAGCCATGACTTTTAGTCCTAATTTACATAGTCTACTATATTCACCATCTAAGTTATTTTCGTCTAGTGATGATAGGTCATCACTAAAGTATTCGATTTCAGAAAGTACCTCATTGGAAGCTTTATCCATAAGACAATTTTCGTCATTTGTCTTTTCCTCTTCATCTTCGTCGCTATCACTCCAAGATCTTCCAACAAACGCTTTTTGATTTTGATATCTTGATAGTTTTGGACATTCTCCAACGAGATGATTTGGATCTCCACACTTAAAGCATTTTCTTTCGCCTTTGCCATTTTTGTCGTCTTTATTTCTTTGGAATGATTTTCTCTCTTCATGTGGTTGTCTTACGAATCGTCCTCGTCTTTTGAAGAATTTCTTGAAGTCTCTTACGGCCATGGCGTATTCTTCATCTTCACTATCGGAGGTTGAGCTATCATCATCACTAGATTCCTTTCTAGCTTTCAAGGCAATAGATCTACTTTGTTCCTTTTTGCTTTTGACGGTTTCAGAATCTTTCTTAATTACTTCTTCATAAACCTTCAAATTTCCAATGAGTTCGTTAAGTGATAGAGTTGTTAGATTCTTTGATTCTTCAATCGCCGTGACTTTTGCGCGCCATTTAGGATGTAATGCCCTAAGAAATTTCCTTACACAATTCTTGCTAGAAAAACTTTCATCAAGTGCTTTTAGACTAGTAATAATAGTGTTAAATTTAGCAAATGCATTATCTATTGATTCCTCTTTCGGAATCATGAATTGTTCATATTGTTGAACAAGAAGATCTATTTTGTTAGCTTTGACTTGATTATTACCTTGATGAGTGATTAACAAAGTATCCCAAATTTCTTTTGCGGTTTGACACATAAAAATTCTTTCATATTCTTTATGTGGTAAAGCATTATAAATTACCATTTTAGCTTCATTATTTTTAGCAAGTTTCTTTTTAAGATCATCGTTTTGTTTATGAAAAGGTACAATTTCATCCTTTTTAGTTTCAGGATTATTTTGAATAGGAGGAAAATCACCATCGGTAATAATATGTCAAAGATCTAGATCTTTTGACTTCACATAAGTTTCGAATCTATTTTTCTAATAAATAAATCCATCACTTTCAAATAGTGGTGGTCTTTGCATAGATTGCCCTTCTAAATATTTTTCCGATTCCATAGATCGATTCAAGTTTTAAAATACAATTTATTTTAAAAATCTTGTTTGACGTAGCTCTGATACCAATTGTGGAAAACTAGAAGGGGGGTTGAATAGTTTACCGCTTTTTAATTTAAGGTTTTAAGGTGTTTGTAAAAATTCTAGATTCGACTTTATGTGAATTCAATACTTGCACAATATAAACAATATGCTTATCTAAACAATTATAAAAGACAAATAATGTAAGACAAGAGATAAGAGTTGATTTAAGCAAAATAGGATATACAATATATACCTAAAATACCTAATTATCAATAATAGTATAAGATAAGTATTCCGCGAGGATTCTAGAAGATTACTTTTATCCAAAGTAAAATCCAAAACCTTCCCGAGTCGTATCCCGACGAAGTGCGAATTGAAAATCGGTTAAGTTCGTGATCGCGTGATATGAATGGTTTTAAAGATCTTGATTTGATTTCTAATTCTACTAATGAAAACGCATAAAACATGTAAATGCAAGTAACGATTACGACAATTAAAACTTAAAGCTAAAAACGATAACGGGAATTCTAAAACGCGACTAAATTAGCAAGTATATCAAATTTAAGCTCTACGAACGCAAATTTAATTTTAATAAATCCTAAATGACTAAAAATAATTTTCAGAAAAAGAATTATATTTTTTTGGTTTTTATTTTATTTATTATTAATTAAAAACAGTTTTAATCTAATTAAATCATTAAAAATAATAAACTAATTTTAAAAATTCTAGAAAAATTACAGAAAGTACTTTAAACAATTCTAGACCTAAGAAAAATAAAACTGGAAAAAGAGCTTATGCTAATAAGCTGTAAATAAGCAGAACAGCTTATTAAGCTATTTGGACACAAACCCCTTAAAACCAAATGCACCCTAAAGTCTTTCAGAAAAGACCCAAGGGCGCAGATGGTTAAGGAGGTGTGTGTTTAGGTGTTGAGTGAGAAAGGAGAGGTCACAGGCTCGACCCCCGTGGCCTCTCTTTTTGCAAGATCATTTTTTTTCTTTTTGCAAAAAGCTAAACAACATGAAAATAAGCAAATTTTGTGAATATGACTTTTTCTAAAAACCAACAATAAGCTAGGAAAAGCTAGCTTTAGAGTGACAGTTTGGCTAAACTAAACTAAATGACTAAGAACTAAAATGATTTGGCTTTTTTTACTAAATAAGCAAATGTGAAAAGCAAATAAGCAATAATAAACAAACCTTTACACCTAATAAGCACTTATGACTCAATTTTAACTATCAAAACTAGCAGAAAAGTTCTTAAAGCTAAAAGGGAAACAGCTTAAGACAAACAGTTTTAGAATGAAAAATGACTAACTTTTAAATTTAAGACTGAATAAGAACTTATCAAAACCTAAAAAACAAATACATATTAAGACTGAACTACAAGGACCTAGAATAAGCAAGATATGAGCATAGTAGAACACTAATTAAGCTAGATAAAACCTGATGAAAAAGGCAGTTTAAGCTAAAACTTATGTTTTTGGTTTTTTATAAAGATTTCATAGGACCAAAAGCTAAATGCAGACCTAAATTTAAGCTAGTAAAGCTGAATTGAAAAGCAAAATAAGCATAGACAGATTAAATATAAATCCTAATGAGCTTATGCAAAGAAATTCAGATCTTAAAACAGACTAACACTAACCTAGAATGGAGATCAAAAACTGGCCTTTAAGGCTTCTACTAGGAACACAGTTGCCATACTATGACAGAATAGGCAAAACTTCAAACCTCAGATGCAAACTTAGTCTAAAAGCATATTAATGCATTATTAACCAATAAGAAGCATAAAATTTACACCTAAGTGCATAATGTTGATAAAATATAATGCCTAAAAATATTAATAATATTTTTCCACATCTTTACGTTTTGATGATTACAAAATTTTAAACTCATTAAATGTAAAATTATTTTTAAACAAGTATTTAGTGAGTTTAATGCCATTTCTCCCCCTTTTTGTAGAATCAAAAAGGCATCGTCGAGGATTGCTAGTAAAATCGACGGAATAAGTGCTCCCCCTTAATGTGTGCTCCCCTTCGTTCGAGGGCACCAAGGAATCGAGTTATGGTTTCTTGGCTACAAAATGGGTTAGAACAATACAAATATTTCTAACATGTAGCAAGGAAGAAAAATATGGCATACAACCAACAATGATCATTCATTAAAATTAAAATAGTGTGTGAAACACACTCATGCATACATAAGGAAAATAACATGCTAACATACATGAAATTAAAACTACAAAAAGTCCTATAACTAGTAAAGCTTCATAGGACTTGCTTGCAAAATGGTGGATGATCAATTATTTGAGAGACTAAACATAGAGTATGTTTAGTTTGGGGAGGATGGTGGAGGTGGTGTGATGATGATTGGTGGTTGTGAGAGCATATGTTCAATATATGAAAACATATATTGAAGTTCATCTCTTAACCCAAAGATGAGGGTTCGGTTGTGGATACAACAAAGGCATGAGTTACCATGTGCTTCAAGTAAATTCCAAGGAATAGGATGCTCAATGATAGGTGGTGAAGGTGATGGAGTATCAAATTGGACATCAAGTGGGGTAATTGGGGAAAGAGTGAGAGTGATGTCCATTGATGCATTTTCTTGAGTTGGAGGTGGTGGAGAAACTCTTGGAGGAGGAGATGTTGGTGGGTTCAAGTAACCATTTGGTGAAAGTGATGTTGATGAGGTTGGTGATTTGGGTATGTAATCAATTGAAGATGAAGAAGTGTCTTTGGTTGATGGTGTTTTGGAGGGTGCATTAGGAGCACTAGGTGATGAAATTGGAAGTTTGGGTGATGGAGTTTTTGTGTCATCTTGGGTTAAATCCACAAACAATTGTTTTGGTGAAATGATGTTGATTTTTGGTCTTTTGGAGACTTTGGAAATAGAGGCTCTAGTTTAGGCCATGGAGGTTTAAGGTGGTTGATGATGAATGATGGAGATGGTGAATTGGTGATATGCATTTGGAGGGAATTTATAAGAAGATATTTGTTTGAAAATGGAATGAATTTAAATAAGTTTAGGATATTCCAAATTTTGTTCGAGCATTCTGGGCAAATATAGCTGATACAAGGTAAAAGAGGGCAAAAAGCAAAAAAAATATTGTTTTACCCGTGAAAATCTATGGGTGGTCCCCTTAAATAGGGGGCGGTCCCCTTAAAATTAAGGGGGTCGGCCTTGATGAATTAAGGGGGCCGCCCACTGTTGGTTCCATTTTTTACAGAAAATTGATTTTTCTCAGAATTTTTGTGAGGGTATTTTTATTTTGGTGGTTTATTTGCAGCAATCCCTATAGAGTTTTATAAGCACATTTAATCATATAACATATAATAAACACATTGAATCATTAAACCAAAGTGGCATAGCTAATTGATTTAATAAAACAACCAAAGGTTTAAGGCATCATAGCAAACAAGTACCTAAAAGATAACCAACACATTAGTCTTTTCGAATAAATCGGATGATCACCACACAAGTTGTTAATAACAAACACATAATTAAGTTAGAAATTGTTTCAAACTAAGCTTAGCCATCAAGCTCACTTCACTTCTATGTCTTCATTTCTTCTTCTTGCTAAACACTCTTTTTAGTGCCTTTCTAAATGATTTGAAACCTCAGCGCATCTCCTTATGCATTTGTTGTGTTTGGTTGAGCAAGTCGGTTTGACATTCAAAGAGAGTTTCATCGGTTCGTTCAAAAACGGAAGGCATTTGGTAGTTGAGTGGATCAAGAGAGTTAAGATATCATCATCATGTTGATGAGATGACGTACCATGATGATGAGAAGATGAAGATGAGACGGAATGGCGTGCCTTGCCACGATCACTTCGAGGTCGTCGAGTTTGTTTAAGAGCAAGAGGACGCATGACTCGATCAACAATGTCATAAATGCCATTGTCGAGATGGGGATATGCTTCCATGATGTGCTGATAGAGACGAGTCAAGAACATGCCATATGGAAGATTTGCAGTTGGATTGGCTCTAGC